>JAXIVD010003270.1:27500-47898 GCA_036785275.1 Cancer borealis
GCAGGATGTAAGGATAAAACAAGAGGAGAACGAAGAAGAGTGTGAGTAAAAGTGGATTGAAAAAGCGAAGCCAAATAAAGAAACGAGACATGTTCACCAGCTAATCAAATAAATACTAATTAACTAAATAAATCACTTGGCAACATTTATAGGCCACCAAAAATTAACAACACTTTATATATGAGCGACTTTGTGCAACGAAATACAAATAAATAAAAACACGAAAATATATGAAAAATGACACTAAGATCTATAGAAAGAGTACAACGAACAATCTAGAAAAGGACGATATGATTGCAAAGAGAAGGAGAAGGAGAAGGAGAAAGAGGATAAAGAGGAGGAGGATAAACAGAGATACTGAAAGGTAGAATTCATAACTTCCGGCGGTGGTTTCACTCCTCCTAACCCCCCACCACCCTCCACCCTTCCACCCTCTCTTCCCTTCCACCTCAACCTTCCACCACCCACTGTGCTCCTCCCATGTTAACAAAAGAAGGGAGGAGATCGCTACTATCCTCTCTCTCTCTCTCTCTCTCTCTCTCTCTCTCTCTCTCTCTCTCTCTCTCTCTCTCTCTCTCTCTCTCTCTCTCTCTCTCTCTCCTTTTGTTAATTGTCTATACTCATCTTCATTATCTTTATCAGGTGCTAGTGAACCTGCAATGAGACTGAACCCTGAACCGAACCCTGAACCCTTGAACCCCACACGTTTCAACCTCTGAGTCGTCCACCGCGAGAAAATGAGAGGAAGTTGAATCGAAAATATCAACTCCAGCCAAGGTTCCCACGTCGATGAAGTGAATGACGACGCACGTACGCGCGCGCACACACACACACACACACACATACACAAACACACACGTACGTAGCACAAAACAACGCATTAATTTTTTTTATTCTCTCTCTCTCTCTCTCTCTCTCTCTCTCTCTCTCTCTCTCTCTCTCTCTCTCTCTCTCTCTCTCTCTCTCTCTCTCTCTCTCTCTCTCTCTCTCTCTCTCTCTCGTGGGTATCAGGATGTTCGTCAAGGAATGTGTATTGTTATCAAGCAGTCGTGTGTGTGTGTGTGTGTGTGTGTGTGTGTGTGTGTGTGTGTGTGTGTGTGTGTGTGTGTGTGTGTTATGACGTGACATTATTTGACACGAACGAACAAAGGTTTTATAAATATATGATAAGTTACTATTACCTAAAGACTAGTTAACTATCATTCAATATATACTAGTTAATTTTCCTTGTTTGAGATACAATGCTAATTTCTGTATGCAGCCTCTTTGTAATTCTTTTTACCTATATATTCTATCCTATTACCATGTTCCTACTCCTACACACACACACACACACACACACACACACACACACACACACACACACACACACACACACACACACACACACACATACACACACACACACACACACACACACACACACACTAACCTTGAACATTTAATAAACAATAAAACTTCATACTCTATAATGAAAACCACATTCACCTCTCTATCTCTCTCTCTTTCAACAGTGTACAAAAAAGAGAGAGAGAGAGAAAAAAAGAGAAAGGATGTGACCAGGGAAGAGTTAAAATAAAGACAAGGAAGAAAGCAACAGCAGCAACATCTAAATTAAAAAGTTAGAATGGGTTGTCTTTTCTAAAACTGAAACCATTCTTTTACATATCATTCATTTACATATATATTCATTTTTATACATTTTCCCAATATTACTTCGAGTCTCGCAAACCCACAATAGCAGAGAAGGAGGATTTATTTTCTTCTGTGTATTGGTTTTCTGTATTGATAAACTCATCTTCAGTGTTTTGCATTACATCAAAAAGCAGCAGAATACAAAGTGTGAGCTAACCTGGAGCTGTGAATGACTTTTTTGCATTATCATATCACACCATAAAGCCAAACAGGTGTTGGCTTTGTCAGATAACATAATTATGATGGTTGAATGATTGGTTGTGATTCCCAACCATTTAGACCCAATAGCCATTCTACAAGCCAGAGTGATGTAGTAACAGTCACATTGCCTCAGGTTTGATCCTTAAGATGTACAAGTGAGAGCTTAACAACTTATCATGTTCTTCCTTTGCAATTAATCAGTCATAGTTGCTGTATAGAGTAGTTACCGTTGTTGGATAGTCACTGTTGAGCTGCTTTTCTATACATATAAATATATTCATTTGTCCATTCCCACTACTAGGTAAACAAAAAGGTGAAGGAAGGCAGAGTAAAAGTAACAAATTGCAGGACAGTACTCACCGATTGGTCAATGCTGAGGTACTTTGCAAGGAGTGCTGCTATCTGCTTGGCCCTCGGGGTGTGGAGGATGACCCTGGTGCCGGCACTGGACCCGCTGCCCACTACCAGCTTCAGGGATCCAGAACGACCACACTCTGCCTCTTCCACACGGCTGAGGGAAGGGAGAACAGGCACGTGTGAGGGTGGTGAGGACAGGAGCATTGTGAGGAGAGGGAGAGGACAGTGATTACGTGAGGAAAGAACATTCAGTCTTATTATTAAGTTTAGGTGGAGGCATGTACAAAGCACCTCCATTTGAAATAAGCTTCAGGAGGGAAGGTCAAGTATGAAATAATGATGGATTGATACAAGAAAACCCACAGCATTGATATCACAGTCAATCAAGATGAGAGATAAATACATACAACAATATTTAAAGACAGCAGGAAAAGATAAATTGAAATGGTTTGGATGGGCTTTAGGGAATACAAGATGGTTAGGTAAAGGGTATACAGTACTTACTTGTATGAGCTGAGTATGGTGAGTTGGTGACCATGTTCCTTCCTGAGCAGCTTCACCCCTGAATGAGAGACAGCCAGCATCTCCACCTCCCCAGTCTTACGTGAGCCCTGTATCAGCCACACACACACACACAATTGTTAGTATCATATAAATATAGGCAACAATATGTCATAAATGTCAATAAAGCACTGCACCAGCCTCATATATGCAGCAATTATAATGAAACTAATAATCCTATCCACAGTATGTTGATGCAGTAGTACTCACAGTGACGGGGAAGATGGCAGCAAAGTAGAGTGGCCAGGTCTTGGCGAGTTCAATGATCTCTCTCTTAACTGAACTCTTATGGTGTGGGGAGAAAGTGTTGTTGGGAGTAATGCCTCGGTTGTCTAGCATCTGTGAGAAGAAACAGCAAATGGAATTAATAATGATAATATAACATAATAATAATCGATATACTTTTAATATGTCAACCTAGTAACTTAGGATACCAAGAATTTTTTTTGCTATACAACTGATCTTTGTTACATAAACATAATAAAACTCCCATCTTTAAGAAACTACTGATACACCAATTACAAACTTTTGACTCAGTGAAATTAATACATAACAACAAAACATATATATGTGTTCAGCCACACTCAGCCTTGATTCAGCACAACTAGTTGAAAATACCAACATCAGATAAATATTCATGAAAATAAAAAATCAACATCCGAATTAGATTCCAAGTGAAAATGTAGATGCTTACATTATCCGTCCCCTTGATGGAATTACCAGAAAGAACAAAGTTTTACCTTACACTGCACTAAACTACACTTAAGTGCGACCAAAGCAATATGTCGAGGAATTGTTTGCTCACCTTCCTCATCTGCACTTGTTGTTCTGATGTGATCCTTGGTGTGGTACCAGTGTAGACATCCAGCACCACTTGGCAGAATACCAGGTGTAGGCCCTCCCCGTGCAGCACCTCCCCCGGGGCAAACAGCTGCAGGGAGGAGAGGCAGTTGAAGGAGGGAAGAGGGTGAAGGCGATGTGGAGAGAATAGGTAAATGACATACATAAAAAATATAGCAGAGTGGAGTAGGAATGAGAACACAATTGATGCCATTTTAAACAACACGTAACTGACAGCCTTTTACTTCCATAACAGTTATTTGTTCCCAATTCCAATTTAAAGAATAAAAACTAAATGTATAGCAACAAGTATGATATGGTTCATGGCTTTACCTCCTTCCTGAGTAGGAGTGACCATGGGCGGCGGTTGTAGGTGAGGTGTGTGGATTTTGGGGCAGGCAGGAGGCAGGTCTTCAGTCCCTCATAAGACCTTTTCTCCAGCTCCTCGTCAATCAATACTGGTGCACTGTCAACTGCTGGCAGGAACTCAGACGATTCCTCCACTGAATATAACAATAAAACATAAATAGTTAGTATTGAAGAACACACAAGGCAGAGGATGAAACACTGACTGAAATATTAGATCTAAAATATAGGAAAATTGAGTTGCAGAACAGAAAAAATACAACATATGGACTGGAAAATGTAACACTATGGAATACACATAATGAGGTATAGAGTTAACACTTGGACAGACAGATAGATAGATAGATAAATATTGTAGGGTACAAATATACCAACTATTAAACTCTTAGGTATAAGATGAAAATTTATGAAGTTATTTGTGTCCATGGAAAGCTAGATTTAAGAAGGTAGGAGAGGATTTGGCAGTCATGGCAGACCAAGACTCACGTTCAAAATGTTCAGTCTTCTCAGTGTGCATCGTGGAGACAGACTGCCGACGCTCAGAGGCAGAGTCATGGAAGTCATGTGCACCAACACCAGAGCGGAAGGGAGGCTGGATGGGTGGTGGTGGTGAACGTGTCTGAGGGATGACTGGTGCACTCTCCTGTGAGGACATAGAGGGAGCCGGGGATGGTGGCCGCCGCATGAGGTACATGTTTGGAGGAGCCACAGGGGGAGGAGGCGGTACAGGGCCTCCCTTCTCTGGCTTGACCATCTTCATAGAGCTAACCGAGCCCCAATTGTCTCCTTCAAGCTGGTGTTGCAGAAGAGTGCGACGATGAGCCTCCAGTTTCTTGATGCCTCGCTGCTGTTTCTGCTGCTGTTGTTGTGCTGCCACCACGGGTCCCTTCTGAGATCTGCAGCACCACAAGTAACCATCATTTAACTCATATATGTAAATATTAATACATGTTAAAGCAAACAAAATATTGAATTAGTCAGTTAAATATAAGAAAGAGATAAGATTCAACCCAGTTGAACACCTTCCATATCCACTCACCTTGAGGGATGGGAGGACGTCAAGGCTTCTAACTTTTCCCTCATTTCTCGGGAGATTTTAAGTTTGCCAATTCCTTCCTTACTCTTTGCATCATCAACAGGATTACCCCAAGAGTCCCTCCTTTTCCTGGCCCCCTTCTCCTTTCCATCAATCTTGTCCCTTGAGGTGTTGTGGGCATGGCCATTAGTCTGCTGTGAGTGTTGCTGTGATGAATGATGGGCTGAATGATGGGATGACTGATGACTTGAGTGTTGTGAGAACTGATGCATAGTGTGTTGTGAAGACTGGTGGCTGGTGTGTTGTGAGGACTGCTGGCCAGCGTGGGTGTGCTGTAAGGACTGCTGGCCGGCGTGGGTGTGCTGTGAAGCCTGCTGGCCGCTGTGGGTGTGCTGTGAAGACTGCTGGCCGGCGTGGGTGTGCTGTGAAGACTGCTGGCCGCTGTGGGTGTGCTGTGAAGACTGCTGGCCGGCGTGGGTGTGCTGTGAAGACTGCTGGCCGGCGTGGGTGTGTTGTGAGGATTGTTGATTGGTGTGCTGGTAGGACTGTAGGCTCATGTGTTGGTATGAGGAGTCCTTGCGAGGGGACGGCTCGGCACTGCTGCTGGTGTGGGGGCCGCCCACCTCAAACTCCTCCCATTCTATGGTGAAGCTTTCCTCCTTGCCAGGTCGGAGCTGACCATCCTGGGTGAGAAAAGGAGAAAGCAAGTCAATTTATGTACTACCACCACTATATCAAACTATCTACATCTTTAAGTAGTTCTATTCATATCAATTTAGTCATGGTATCACATACTATGCATAATGTTAAACATGCCAAAAACTGCAAGATGAAAAAAGGAAAGCTTGCCAAGTGCTCAAGGCTGTGGTGCACATTGTTTAAAAACTCATACATATCTTAGCTTGATAGTTTTCATTAGAGCAAGTTATGCATCACTTCATATTCACATACTTTAAATACACATAATGAGGGAGAGATAAATGAGGAAGGGAAGGTAGGGTGAATGTTATTGAGTGTTGTCACATTTCTGGTAATGGAAGAGTAGTGATTGGAAGTGTGTTTTATAGTATGTACAACACCTACCTTGCCATCATGTTTGGACAGTTTCTTGGTCTGCTGACGGATCTTGAACTGCAGGAAGGAGTCATTGGGATCCCCTTCTCCTTTTGGTGGCGGCCATCGCCACTTGCCAATCCTTACTGTCTTGGCACGTTCGTAGGGGTCCAGGAAGCCTCCAGCTGCCATTTCCTGTGACAAGGTACACATTCAACACGAAGAACACACTCAAGAACAAAAATAGAGATACCCCAAAGGTCATGTTATCTGGTTTAGAATTACAGACTTATAGGCTTTTGCTTTATAGCTTGTGGTAAATTATCTTTTGTTTTCTTTTAATTATATACTAAATTTAATTAATGAAATTCAGTTTCTTATAAGTTTTGCGAGTTTTTATTATAGACTCAACCGGAGCCAAGACATTACTTTCAAACATACTGGTGTTCAAATTTCAAGTACACCAAGGACTAGTTTTATGGACAATTGTATTATGCAAATTCACAGTTATGCAGTTAATCTATTTCTACCCAAAATCAATTTTATGCAAGACAAAAATTTGAATAGACACAGTTGTTGGAAGTCATGTTCCTAAATGATGTTCCTTGAGGCATTAGTGAAGGACTCTCAGATGCCCTTCACCCACACCTGCACACTCACCTCCGGATTGAGATGTGTGGGCATGGGGGGCGGAGGGGGCACCACACCACCCCAAGGGGACTCTGTGGGGCTGAGCAGCTGTCCATGAGGCTGTCCATCAGACGGTTGCTGTATTATGCTAAAGTCGTGCAGCATCTGGCAGGTGGAAGAGGGAATAGTGCCATGCCAGTGCAAAGACAGTGACAGCAGTGGAGGCTGTGTTGGTATGGTGATCTTAGCTCTACTATTGAAAGCAATTGTGTTGGTGGTGGTGGAGTATTTGTGTTGATAATACTTCTACATTGTGAGGCAGCAGCATTGATTGTGGTGGTGATGGGGCAGTGGTATTGGTGACTAAAACTAGACCACCATTTACTACTATCCTAATTAACACTTTTAAGCAATTGAATATAAGAAGTTTAGCCTCTAGTGCTCCCATTCACCACTTTCGAACACTATCTAACTATTTACTATAAAAAAAATTGCTCTAATACTAATTTTTCTTGTATCTAACTTATATTTCAATTGCAATATAAGCTACAAGGTGTATAAAAGGAAAAATATCCCCATTTTTGTTGTATGTATAGTTAGCATAATATTCAACTATAGAACTGCAGCAAACTAATGCAATCTGCACCTAAGAGAAGACTGACTGGTGTGAGTGAGGGTGTGTTCAAGCGTCTTACCTTGGCATCATCAGAGGCATTCGAATGCTTCTTCTGTGACTGTTCCGCTACAGGTGATGAGAGAGCAGCGGCCTGGGAGAACATTGGAGGAGAGGCCATCATGGTGCCAGGCATAACCAGAGGAGGAGGAGGAGATAAAGGTGCTCCTCCCATGAATCTCTGCTCACTCCCCTCTCCCCTGGCATCTCCCTCTGCTCCCCCACCTGCTGCAGCCTTCTCAGTGCTCCACAGCTCACTCTGCTCCGGTTCTTGGAAGGAAACCTGCACACCACAACACAAGTCAGCTGATATAGTACAAATACACCATAACACAATCATCTCGGGTAACACCAAAAACGAGAGATGTCAGATGTTGTAATGATTCAAAAGAGATTCTTGGGGAAGGAGAGTTTTGTGTGTTTGTTGATGCTTAGTTTGTTGTGTTGAAACAGTGACATCTGGTGTGTTATCAGAAGTTTCTTTCACAGTTTTCATTTTGAAGTTTCAGTTGATTATTTTTTTAGTATTACAATACATTCCTTACTGATTTTTCATTTTAATGAATAATTATATTTTGGGAGGAATTTATGGATGAGTTACATTGAAATGGTTTCATAATACATTTTTGTTATCACTCTGGCAGCAACATCAGATCACAAACCTTTGATCAATGTCTGACAGTATGAAACAATCATGGAAAGTGTTAATATTTACAAAAAAAATCAAGCAGCACAGGAATAGCAACAGTGAGCAACCCTCTTCCTCTTCAACCCTTGTAAAGTTTGTACAGCTTGAAAGACACAATCATTCCCAGTAAAGAGTTCTGATAGATGTGAAAGACTTACAGAGAAAACATCTTTCTTGTCTTGGAAGAAAGCATGAGGCCCAAGAGGGGAGAGAATGCCATGTCGAGACCAACACCAGCCAGTCCACAATGACACCCAACCAATGTGGCGGTGACGCAAGGTTCACTAAGTCATGAGTCAGTCTGTAAGCACCACTTCATTGTGTCTGATCTCCCCAGCATTGGTAAGGAGCTCAGTCTTATACAACTATGGAAGCATCCGAATAAAAATGTGAAAAAAAAGCTATAGATGCTATGGAATGCAAGGACTCTAAGCCTGGAAAGAGAGTTGGTAAACCTTTTATCATGGCTACTCACTTGAACGAAGTTTCAGGAGCAACTATGGCACTGAAGATATAAGATCAACAGTTCACTAATGTTGTGGAGGCAAGGCCAAGGTGTGAGCAATCCTAAGCAACCCCATCTCTCTCCAGCTCAGAAATTTTACGGATAATTTCTAAACAGGCGGCATTATGATCTAATGTCTAATGATATATTTCTATAAAGCTACAGTACACTTGTAACCTTAAGCTTTCTGGAAAAACCTCCAATTCTAATGTTAGTCATTCTTAGTGTGTGCTCTTCCCTAGCACTTCCAGGGTGAGTAAGGCAGCTCTAGGGTGAGTGTTGGAGCTAAAAGCTGACCTACTAGAAGCTGAAGCTGCCCATCTCCAGGACAGCTGACCCACCCTAGCTGTGGTACCTTGTTGCTGTTGTAGTTGGTAGTGATGGTGGTGGCGGAGGAGGTGGGTCGTCTCTGAGGGAGGGAGTATGTATCCCCCCCCACCTGGTAGTGAACCCTGTCACCTGAAGGACCCTGATACACCTCTGACACCTCCCCTTGGCCAGGCATGGCAGTGGAGGTCGGAGGCATGACCCCACCAGGCATGGTGGGTGAGAGAGGCGCCATAGATATGCCAGGGGTCATAGGCATACCACCAGCCATAGGCATACCACTGGTCATAGGCATACCACTGGTCATAGGCATACCACCAGCCATAGGCATACCACCAGCCATAGGCATACCACCAGCCATAGGCATACCACCAGTCATGGGTACACTGCCTGTTATGGGTACACTGCCTGCCATGGGCATACTGCCTGCCATGGGCATACTGCCTGCCATGGGCATACCTTGGGGCATGGGCATACCTTGGGGCATGGACATTTGTGTGGCCATAGGTATACCAGAGAAGGGCATCATGCCAAGCATACCAAGGCGGAAGGTGTCTTGAGGGCTAATACCACGAGAAGCCTGACCAAGATGCTGCAGATGACAACACTCTCAGTGGACAGGCCAACAAACAGTCCACAAGTTCACAATCACAAGTAGTAGATGCAAATACACATAATAAAAGGAAATGTCTGTGGTGATTCCATAGTTTTAAATGACACATTGGTGTGGCATGAGGGAACAAGTGTTGCTAAGCTATGAAATCAGAATGAGTGTGTCGTAAGGACATGAACAGGAACTATCCTTTCCTATTGTGAAGACTTCAAGTTCAATATAAATTCATAATCCTACAAGTGTATTTATCTGTATCTGGTGTGTAATGGCCTGGAATTTCAAGAATTGAATAGACTATATAAGAACAACCTTCAGCATGTGCTGGAAACAGTGTATGTGTCTACTACTACTTCACTCCTCAACAAGTGACACTAGGAGACATCCACTGTGGTGTCCTTCATAGCTGAGGTGTGTGTGCTGACAGATACACTTCAGGTGAGGCTCACTCAGAGAAATAACTACCAAAGTTTGTTGAACACAGTATAGTTTCCTTTATTCATGGAGGGAAAGATGCCCAAACTGTCTCCTTCCAACATGGGATTTGAACCCATAATCTCTCGATTGTGAAGTGAGCGCACTAACCACTACATCACCAAGCTGCTTACTATAAGAAATTTAAATAAGACCATATTTTGTCTTGCCTAAGGCAGCTGTTATTGATGTCTTCATTGTTGACTAAATACGTAGCTAATATCTCAGAATCACCCTTAATGGACATGGTAGGATATGATCAGATGTGAGATTACTTGCACTTCTTAGTGTGTTCTTAGTTGGGCGGCGATGTGGTGGGGAATGAAATGTATTTTGAATGCTCATAACGGATAACACAGAATTGGTGAGAAATGGAACCAGATGTTGAGAATGGGGAACTAGTATATCACAGATATATGCATGATATACATATGCAGATTTCAAGTAACCACTGTATTTATATTTAAAGAATAAGAAACTTTATAAACTGAGTTTCAAGTAGTGTATGAGTTTCTATAAACTTCCTGCATGGTACACAAAGGAGAATTAACTCTTGATCAGTCATGAAAATGCGTAAGCCATTTCATAGAAAAACGGTATTTTTAAAGTTCAGCAGACAAAGCAGCAGCTGCCTCAGATGACTAGTAATTACCTTACTAATAAACTGTATCAGTGAAAAGGAAGTATTGTAGTAAGAAGGGAGACAGATTACTATGAAGAAGGGGCAGGAGAACATAATTAGGAGTCATGCATACATTGGGTCACCCTTGATCCCCTGACACCAGATCACTGAGCTGCTTGTTAGGTGACGAACTTTTGTCATGTCCTATAGTTTTTTGGTCTCTCCTCAGGACATCTCGTATTTTTTTAGGGTAATAAACATATAACTATTCTATCAACATTCACAAAATTAACAAAGCTGTAAAATCTAATACTTGGTCTATGCCAAGTGAGAGATAAAGTATTCAATAAATCCACCAGTTTCTCAACTTGCCCGGTGATGGCCAGTCTACTACAAAAAAATAAATAAATAAATAAAATGAATAAATAATAAAATAAAAAATATATGAATTTGTGGATCAAGGAGTGGATTGGTTAACCACCTACCGGGACAGACTGTGAGAGGAGCTGCTGCAGTGCCTGGTTCTGTGCCATCAAGTGTTGCTGAATCTGAATATTCTGTGCCACAGCAGACTGCAGGAAGGCTCGTTGCAGGTGTTGGTGCTGCTGCTGATGGACTACCACTTGGTTAGGGCTTAAGTTGGCTGGCTGAGGCATTGGGGGCATCCCTGGCATACTTATCCCTGCATCACAAAAAGTAAAGTTACATATTTCATCAGTAGATATCACATGAGGTGACGCAATACCAGGAACACTTGTTTGGTGAAGCACTTTAAGGGCAAGAAGAATTATTGAGTTCTGGAATATGACTAGTGTGTGGATGACTTACAGTAGCTTAAGTTTATTGAGTCCAAAAATTCTCCCTTAGTTTTTAACAAGATAGATAGATCAATAGTGATGATATCAATAATAAAACTAATGCTGTGCCTAGTTATTTTTCATTAATTATCTTGCATCAGACTTGTCACAAAGCTGAATGTATGTTTGGCCATAACACAAAGGCTCTCACCTCCTGCAGAGTAGAGAGGCAAGGTGCCGGGGGGGCTGAAGGGCGGGGGGGAGCCTGGAGCACCTGACATGGACACATTAGGGTAAAAAGTGGCTCCAGATGTGGTGGTTGGAGGCCCTGTGTCCACCTCAGCTGCCCCTTGTCCACCACCCTTGAGTGCCTGTGCCAGTAATGGGATGTCCTCTAGGGCAGTGAGGGAGTCATTCAGGTCCACATCCTGCAAGGCATGAAGCAAACTCTGCCGGCGGAAGGATCCTTGGCGAGTCCTGAGGAAAAAGATTGACCATCAGCTTTGTTTCCCACTTAGCACTAAACACATGACTGGGACTAAAGGGCAGCAAGCAACTCTTAGACTCTTAGGTCAGTGAACAAAGAGAGGAGAACACAAAGACTGTGGTATAGAAAGCCCCATGAAAATACAGTTACCATAAAATAATTATTCATTAGAATATTTCACGAATTAATAAACAGAACAAAATAAAATTGATTGTCAAATCTTGAGTTATCTTGATACTGTTATATTTGTTATCAGTCAACATTCAAGTTTTTATTGTGATCCTTTCCAAACACCTGGCTTCCTAGTGCTTCCACTCACCTGGCTAAGACTATGGAGTCATCTAGATCTTCCTCCAATTCATAGGGTGACTGGGGGTGAGAGGGGTGTGCGCCACCCTTGATGGAAGCAGCTAGAGAGCGAACATCAGAAAGTTCATCCAATTGTGAGTTGAGGACAGGCATGAAGAGGTCATCCAAGAACTGGTCAACATCAGAGGCTTGGGACGGCACTCTCACCCGCCGCACATGGGATGCTGGTCAACAAAAGTACATAAAAAAAATCATACCTACATTAAATTAAACTAAACTAAATAGAACCACACAGAGCCAGAATAGAAAACCAGAGACCATTAACAACAGCAACAAGAAGACCTTAATAAAGAACATCTTATAGGTGATCAGAGTGAGCAGCTGCATTATGAAGGTAACATCTAAAATGGACTTAAATACTAAAAATAATGAAATATGACACTGACATCAACCAAAATATGCACTGAAATTATCCAGCTCAGTGTAAATATTGTGTCTGGCAGTAACTAGAGAAGCAAATGAGTAAATAAAAACGCCATGAGGAACCTATAATGATAAACAGATCCTTGAGGACACATGGTTCCTTGGGTGTGAAGAAGGACTCACCTAATGATGGTGCCTCACTAGTATCTGACATGGCTGATGACTTGAGGTACTCGCGCTCCAACTGGGCACGTGCAGACTGGTGCCAGCCTCCCCCTGGCCCTCGACGCCCTGCCTGCCCACCCTTGATGTACCGGTTTGAGCCTCGGGACACCTCAGTTTTGGTCTCTTCTTCAGCTGTACTCCTGCAATGCACACAAAAAGTAAGCAGAGAATATTTATCTTATGCTTCTAAGTGTTATTATATTTCCATCAGACTCCTTCATAATTGTTTTCACAGCTTGTCACGGATACAATTGATGTCTATTGTCCTTTTGCAAATTTGTTAGGATTGAGCTATGTAATAATATGTGAGCAATTAAATTAAAATAGTGATGTGACAAAATATATGACTCGGAAATTTATTTAAGGGAGGAGTATGAGATCATAGATTGAAAAAACTTAAATTTGTGTTACTGGTGAGCCATTGTCTGAGTTTATCTGTAAGAGTCAGCCATACAGCAGAACACACCACCACACACACCTTTCTTCCAGCAAGTCATATTTATTCCACGTCCTGGAGCCAGAGAGGGACTTTGGAACCCCACGTTGGGACACAGATTCCATGTTGTCAAGGTCGTGAGCACTGATGTCCTGCCCATTAACCAGTGATTGCCTTTCACTCCCCAGCCGCTCAACACTGTGGTAGCGTTCATTCAGTCTGCTCCTGGACAACCCAAGCATCTGAAGGCACGGAGGAACTTGTGAGGAAAACTGTACCTACACCATCAGGTTGATTAATTCTTTCAATGGAAAACTAATGAGGAAATCTGTATTAGAACAACAAACTTTATTAATATCCCGATGTGATATGACATTTATTTGAAGACACAAAAAGAATATTGAGGAAAACTATACATAGAACATTGGAAGAATGAACTCTATGAAAGGTGCTGAAAACCATCATATTAAGCAGTCAACAAGGGATGCAGCCTGACCCTCTCTTCTCTTCACTGATCAGCCATGTTTGTCACTCTTGCGTATAGTGGAAACAAAAAAAGCAGGAAAAACCTTGTTTTCCTTGGGCCTCAGAGGGGACTAAAAAATAGCCTATTAATAATCCTATTCTATTAGTGAATGACTGTCTCAGTAAATTATGTGACAATAGGTGGACTTTACACTGTATAAATAGATAAAATACTGTCACTACACTGAAAAGGACATCAGGAAGGAAAGAATCCATACAAACCTGCATGTCTGGTGGACCTTCCAGTAGGTTATCCAAGGACCTGCTCTTTGCCTTGTCTTCAAAATAACGATTGTTAAGTGCAGAGGTGCGGGAGAGACCGATGCCATCTTCTCCTTCCCCTCCGGCTCCACCTGCTCCCATCCCATCTCCTCCCTCATTACCACTCATCACTTGGTCATGTGCCTCCAGGGCCTCCCGGGACAGCTTGCGTGTGAGGGCAGGGGGTGAGCGGGTCCTGGATGGTGATATGAGAGGTCAACACAAGGAAATTAAGTGAACATAGTTATCTCTTGATAAAAACCTCAACTATAAAAAGCCTCCTTCATGATTCCTTTAATATTGGCAGCTGCAATTGTGCATTGTTGTGGAATGCATTGTTTCAAGTGTTCACCTTCACAGATTATCAACACTGGTAAGAGCCTGACACATCCACATTGGGGGTGTAAAACCTGCCTTCTTGCCTCAGATTGAATGCTGGACTTCAACCATTATCAACACCAGACCAGATTTCCAAGGTAAGCTATAGGCTGTAAGACTATACTATCAAACAAAGAAAAAATTATAACAAAATACTTTCATACCCAACATTGGTGGAAAACCTCCCTTGACATCTTCAGTTCATCAACACTTGTGGGAAAACATGAAATGTGTTACCAGTGATACATTACCTTCTGGCCACCACAGGAGACTCTTCCATGGGTGATACCTCGGTCACCTTTACCATCGGCAGCGGCACAGTGGCTGACACCCGGCGTTCTGGAGCAGCACCTGAAAGGAGGCAGAGTGTGTTGATTCTAATAATGAAGAAATTGTGCTGAGGAGAATTTATAGCCTGGACATGGGATTATTGTTCCTGGTATGTGACAGATTGAGTGCTGCAATGAACAAGGTAATCTGCTTTATTCTTTAAGTATGCATAAAGTTTTCTCAAGCCTGCTGGATCATTACATACATTTTTGTCTCTTAATCAGTATATTTGATGTAGAAGTGTATCTCCTTACTCTAGTTTATGCTGTTACACAAGAGGAATTAGCATTTGTTTGGTTATGTATTATTCCTGTTATTGTCACTGAGAGCTCTAAACAAGTACAGAGAACACAGGAGCATAACAATATACTTTTTTTCACACTCTAGCCCTCTCACTCTCTCACATACTCTCATTTATGTATTCTATCAGTCGTCTCATTTCCTTAAGGAACCATATAAACTTACCAGTGGGCAGATGGCTTGAGGAACACTTGGGGAAGGTGGGAGGCAACTCCCTGTCTCCTATGAGGTCAAGTACATATTCCAAACCTGGTGTTTCAATGACTGTGTCATCCTGAGTAAGGGACACTGTCCACCCGGTGTTCTCCATGACACCTCGCTCCTGCAGCAGACAAGCAGCAAACTCCTCACCAGTAATCCAAGAGTCAACCTCACTCAGACCTGTCTTGCCTGAACAAAACAAATGCACACACTCTCAGATAAGCAAGAAATGGTATGTACTATATATATATATATATATATATATATATATATATATATATATATATATATATATATATATATATATTATGTATATATATATATATATATATATATATATATATATATATATATATATATATATATATATAATATATATATATATATATATATATATATATATATATATATATATATATATATATATATATACATAATATATATATATATATATATATATATATATATATATATATATATATATATATATATATATATATATATATATATATATATATAAGACTTAACTATGATCAACACAAACAAACTTGGAAAACAGGCCATTAGGATGATAAAGATGAAGTACAAATTAATTATTTAGTGAACACTAATTATCAGTATAACTTGAAGGCTCACCATCAGGGAAGCGAGCCTCCAAGGCCATCCGAGCCTTCTTGCGGTTAGTTAGCCATTCCAGCTCAATGGGCGGGAAGGATCGCGCCACACCACCAGATCTTTTGTGGGAGGACAGCAGCTTTCTCTGACACAGGCCGGCATAACCATCCAGTCCATGGTCTGACACATACCTGAGGAAAAGTTTCAAAGTAATCATTATTTTGTTCCTCCTCATTTATTGAAATTGTCTAAGACTAAGCTACTGATACAAGCAAATAAAGTTGATAAAATAAAGAGCTTCCTACAACAACTATACCACATTCAGTTATTTTTCAAATTTTTTGAAACGCATTTTAAACAGCAGGAAATCCCCTAGGATATAAAAATACATTTTCAGTCCTGAATAAAATTACCAGTAAAACAGATAGATAGTTCATTCAGTTCAATTAAATCATGCATTTGAACAAAAGTGAACACAGAAAATCCAGCATACTGCCCAATAGATTGTACTAATGCAAACAAACAATGAAATAATAACATGACACAACTGGAAGGATTGTGCATGAAGCAGTCAAGTTGAACACTCACTTGAGGATGTACTTGTAGAGTGTGGATGAAGGAGGGAACACTGAGAGACAGTTAGCCAGCAGCAGCCAACCTCTTTCTGAATTGGCAGTATTTTCATTACGCCAAGTTTGGTTACACAGCTGACACAGGATTTCATCACGCAGCTTCTCACTGGCAAGGCCCTATAAACACAGATACATATAAGGAAATATTACATGACCGACCATTTTCAAAATATGTGTGAGGATCTAGTCCAATACAAAATTCATTAGATGCAATCCTCTAAAGAATATGACAAATTGCACAATAGATCCCTCAAAAATATATATACCCTCCTTAAAATATTTCTAATAGATACACTTTTCATTCACTCACATAAAGAAATATGGAAACACAAAAACAGACATTTATTTGAGTATAGCAAACTTTAATGAGCAAAACTAATAATCATCCATCTTGCTACACTGGTTTACCTTGTTGGTGATGTAGTTTCCGAGGACAGTCTCCCGCAGGCCTGAGAGTGCCGGGTCATTCATGAAGCGAAGGATCAGCTTGAACACAGCGAGGGAGTCACTGTAGTCTGCATCCCGGGACTTGGAGAGGAATGGTGTCTTGATGGGCTCCCTCTTCATGCCCCAAATGTGTGACTGGGGAGTAGACACATGGTAAAGGGATTGCAATGTTTAAGTCAAAGGTTATGGGAGATTAGTGGTTAATAGTGGATGGAAGAACAAAGAAGTTATAAAAGGACAGTAAAGTTTAAGTTGGGAGAAAAGTTAAGGGAAAAATAATATCAAATGAACTTTTTTATCTCCATTTTTGTAGAATAACTAGCTGTGGAAATTGAGAGCTAGAATTTTTTTTCATGGGTATATTTAATTATAGTCATCAGGCACATACACACATACACACACACACACACACACACACACACACACACACACACGAATACTTATAAAAATACTCTCTCACATTTTCCACCTTTCAGCTCACCTTGAAGTAAATGCTGGTGAACTTAGTGAAAGCATGGTAGTCAATGTCATGGGGCAGTGAGTAGTGGGTAGCAATGGGCCGCACAGAAGCACCAGCTCGCGTCACACTTCGCTCCTGCTCACGGTCTGCACCAAACAACAAATTGATACATTGATTATTTTTTCCTACATAAATAAATAAATAGAAAAAAATATTCTGCTACTGTTTATATAAGTTTCTGGCTAAACAAATGATATTCGATGTGGAGTAAATGGAAGGAGAGCATAGCAGAATGTGTATATACAGATGATAAGGAGAGTTTATCAGACAGAACTCCTTGACTCACTCCCAAGCTTGGAGAGGATGAAGGCTAGTTCTGCTGGGATCTCCAGGTGGTTGACGCCAGCCACTGATCGCTGCACACGCTCCTGATCAGCTTTGTTCTGTATAGCTTCACGTTCCGCTCGCTGCCGTGCCACCTGTTCTGCCAGCCGGCGCCGGTTAAGTTCATCCTGTGATGGTGAAGAACAGCATGAACACATACACCAATGAGTCTGGCAGCACAATACACTACATACAAGTGTCTACATTCACTTTACTCTAATGTCCAAAAAACAAAAATGAAGAAATAGAGTATATATGGAGAGATGACAGAACACTTTTTAAAACTGGTCATGTCCTTGGAGATGGTCCCCAAAGGCAACAGGAAATATAAAAATAGAGAAAACAGATCAAAACTAATAGATAATCTGTTGAACCAACTTAGTGCATTTATTGTCTTATCTAACAATGCACATTTTCCTTGCTTCACCTTGAGCCTTTTGACGTGTTTCCTGGCACTTCTGCCTCGCGCCAATGACTGGATCTTCACTGCTGAGGACCTCAACGTGCGGTAGCGGCGGCGGGCCAGCCACATGCGCACGGTTGCCTGCACTACCAGTGCTGATCGCTGCTGGGCACGGAACCTGTGGACATAACAGTGATAAAAGTGAATATATATTAGTTTCTTATAAGTATCAATTAATTTCTTCTAAGTATATCCTTCTTTATCATGAATCTAAAGACACAGCAAATTCTTTCAGCATATAACATTTAATGCCAATTCAAACCATCCAGGTGATTGTACTTTTCTGTCAAGGCTTTTAATCTAAATAGTAACTGGATACATCTTATGGCAATGCTCATGACAAATATTCTATAATTTTTTGAATTCTTTATTTATCTATTTTCTTTCTTGTGGATGTCAATCATGTAGCTGCTTCATCCTTTGTCAGTCCCCCTCACACCAGCCTGACACTCACCTCCTGCGTGCCAGGTAGCCTCTCACATAGCGCTGTAGAGTGACTACAGAGTAAGAAAGGGTCTGGTATCGCTCCTCCTCCAAGGTCTGCTCCAATGCCTCCTTCAGGAAGATCTTGGTGAGACCCAGCTGGTAACTCCCCCTTGAGGCACTCCCTGCCTTCCTCCGCTCCAAAACTACCCGACATATCTCCTTGGAAGGTGCTCCCTGCAAAAAAACAAAACAAATGAATGGCACTTAAATTCCTCAAGACAGTTCGAGGAATAAATGTCAAGGTAAAGAGACATATATACAAATGCATCGCTAGTCACCTATTTCCCAAACCAAGCAATGTGTGTTCAATCCCTGAAGGAAGGGAACCATAAATTGATGGAGGAAGAGATGATCCCTTACTGGTACGCACCTCATAACCAGAGGAGTAAGAAAGTAAACCCAACATAATGCGGCAAGGATCAAGGTCATCACCACTTACCCTTGGCACTTGTCCAGGTATGAGGCAGCGATATCTCTCGGAGAAGTGGGCAAACTTGAGGCGGACTGGGAAGCCCTCCTGGCGGATACGTATGGTCTGCAGCATTCCAGAGTACCGCAGCTGTTCCAGTACACAAGGCATGTCCAGCTTGAGTGGTGCCTTGTCTGTGTTGGGCTTGATGCAACGCACAAACCAAGGATTGCACCTGTGGTTAAGGTAGCAGGTGAGTGAAAGAAATGCTAGAAGAACAGATGAGTTTATGAAACACCAAAATTAATACACTGAAAATGGGAGCTAAAGGGATCAGCAGGTGAACAATAAATACTTCAGGACATCAAAGAAAATAGTAATAATGATAATAATAATAATGATGATGATAATAATGATGATAATAATAAGGGCAGCCAAGACTCACTTTGCCATGCCTTCCATGAGGTGAGTGAGAGAGTCATTGAAACGTGCAGACACAGTAGGTGTTCTGGGCTTCATGGTGACAAACCGTCCATTAGCCTTGGTCAGGGTCTTGTTCTCTGACCCAAGGCGAACGTCAAGAAACATCTCCGACAGCATCTATAAGAGATATTAATTCTTTATCAATATTGTCCTTAATAATTACTCTATTAATTAATATTATTGAGATGTAGATTTATGAGAGAAATACAAGGGTAGCAGCAAATAAAGAAAATGTTACCTTTTTAATCATATAAGGTAGTCAATTCGAAAACTGTGGAAAGCAATAACTTTACAGTCTAAAATAACCCATGAAAAGAAAGGAGAACATATCAATACCATTAATAGTGGGGCAGATAACAAAAACAATCCTTCCAATAGTGATCCCAGCACCACATTCATCATGGTGGTTCCCAAGGGTCTACTTAGTAAATCTGTCTGACGTGACACTTGGAAATCCAAGATGGCGGAAAACATGACTTCGGAAGATATGGTTTAATTTTTCTACATAATTATTAGTCATAGAGCAAATATTCATAATGACAGTTATAGAGTTTAATTAGGTCTATCAGATGATGCAATGATATTTCCTATATCTCCAATAGCTTTTGAAAGAATAAGGAAGCAAGCCATGTTTTTGGAAATAGGATACGATTTCATTTCACTGCGTAATTATTAGTCTTAGAGCAAATATTCACAATGACAGTTGTAG
>JAXIVD010003271.1:0-47890 GCA_036785275.1 Cancer borealis
AAGACAAAAGCTAACGGTTATTAGCCACAGTGAATAAAAAACAAAGCAATTATTTTTTTTCTCATAACTAAATTAAACTTATAAAAAAGTCATATCACGATATATATTGAAAAAAATAATAATAACTCCAAATAGTCTTAAAATTTTGTGGGCTATGTCAAAGTTTTTCCATCTTATTTATTTTTTTTTTTTTTTAACTCTGTTCCTTATTTGATGATCTGCTTTGGTATGGGTGGAGGAGACAGTTTGGTTTGCAGCTTGACAAACCGACACACCACTGACCTATAATTCACGTCAACTATTTAAAACTCTTTTAGTGAAATTGTCAGTCGTGATGCCATTACGAACTCACTTCAATCAGTCTCTTTAAAACAATACGTAACAGCAAAAACATCCATTCCTTATTCATTACATGACATACATACAATCAGGTTTATAAACACACACATATATACACACACACATGGTTCAGCATTCAAAGATGACACACGTATTAGCTGAGAAGACAACAGCAAATCATTACCTAACTCAAGTGTATTATTTAATGTATTAGTCAAGCTCGTATCCCAGTCTGTCTATGAAATACCAGATACACATTTAGTCAGTTTCATTCAAAGATAAAAAATTCCTTCATGCCTTCTTGTAGTTTTCTCAAATGACAAAATTTTGCAAATGTCTTTAACAATCATGCTATTGGTGTGGAAGTGGTATTAGAATAAAAAGAAATACCCGTAAAACAAGAATCATCTCCATGGAATTAACTTCTGCACACAATTTACTAGTCCATAAACATTGTACCGAAGAAAAAGCACATGATAGATATGATACGGAAGCTCTCTGGAACGTTTTGAAAATTTACGATGTAAGAGGACAGCAAGTGGGGAGAAATTAAATCATTTTATAGGGAGGCAGTGCATGTGAGGCTGGATGGAAAGCTAAGTGAAAGTTTCCCTATACGACAAGGATGTGTGATGTTGATTAAGCTTCCTCTCTGTATATGAATGATAACATCGTATCTAATAAATTCAATGCAGAAAAATACCACGTAATAAAATTTGGAAAAAGCTGGGACTACAAACAAGCAAGAAGCAATTACAGGAATATGATGCTGAGAGAGAAAGATTTATGAGTAATTACCAATAACAGACTATCATCAGAAGACCGTAAAAATAAAACAAAAAAGTAACGCACATGTGTAACCTCTTAGCATACATACATGAGGAGGAAATGTTTACAATAATTACAAGAGAAGAAAAACAGGTGATATGATTATGCTCAATAAATGTGTTGATGTTTAAGAAAAGAGAAATTGACATTAATAAGTATATAATACTTAGATAAGTCAGTCATCTTCAAGAGGATAAAGCAAGAAAGTAAGTTAAGAAAAGATAAAAGAAAGAAAGATTTGAGGAAATTCAGCTTTTCAGACCAAGCAATATAGACCAGGAAAGTTGTGTGCTAAAAGAATATATAATAAAATAATATTAAAAGACGGGACACAATGAGCTTGACTCCATCCTGTAAAAACACATGTTCATCACATACACACACACATGCGCACACACACAAACAAGAACGTGTTAATGTACACATGGATCTTAGTTTGTGTATGCACATCCATGCTTGTAAACAGGTAAGCATGCACTCACGAACACACACAAAAATATACAAAGATAAATAAAACAAAATAAATAAATAAAGAATAAAGAATTGAATTTAAAGAATAACAAAAAAATAAATAATATGCAAAACATAAAAAGCCAAAAATAATTGTTTACAGCAAATTGTGTAAATCCACAAGTTAGTAATTTTTGCAAGGTATTAGATGGCAAGAAATAATGAATTATGAAAAAGTAGATATAAGAAGTACCATTAGAAATTTGACATATTCCTATACACCTTAATAAATAGACTTTCTTCAATGAATGCAAAGATGCTCCATCACTTTAGAGAGATAATCTATGTTATTTTAATTCTTCATGCATAACAAAACCATTTACCTCTTGTGTTAACTATTTGGTGACTTAAAAGACAATAGGAGTCAATTTCAAGAAAAGTGTTTGATATTCAATAAACATCTGCGGCTCAATAGACTGACAGTTATACAAGAGAATGTTGCTGCCGCACCACCTTACACTCAACTGTTCACTTCAATTACTTGTTTTATTTTGTTAATACGATGATATCAAAATTACTTGTCATCAGTTTGAGGAAGGTATTTCGGAAAAAGAAATGTCTTATAAGCCATCAAATATGATAATCACTATCATGAACACACACACACACACACACACAAACATACACACACGCAGTTTTAGTTTACTGGGTGTTCTGAGTGAGGGAAAGTCTTGCTTCAGGAGATACTTGAGACAGTTGCAGCTCAGAGCCTCAGCACCAATTTAGAACACAACTAACGCAGCATTGATTAGCTACCGTTTACAGAATTCATGATATTTTTTTTTTCAGTTTTTGTTTTAGTGTGATTTTGGCATTAGGTGTCTGACTTTTCTAGAAATTGCCCTCAATTTCATGCCAGTAACTCGTTTGCTTAAAAATATGGTAGTATTAAGTAACTTAAGTAATAATAATAATAAAAAAAAATTTAGTATCCATGACCAAGGGAGGAAAAGAATATCTATTATGTACATGAATTATATTACATGTTTGTAACTATCATACATTTCACCCAAAGCTTTGCACACGGCAAGCCAGCATTCACGCCAAGCTGTGTCAGGTGCTCAGGATACTGGAATGGTGGGTCTACACACACCTTCTGCAGATGCCCATCATCACCCAACTCATCCAAGTTGCAAAACAATGATCCAATGGGTCATAATAGTGTTGGTAAGAATGTTCAGACCTTCCTTAATGAAGAAAACTTTGCAACAACACGGCTGATAAATCAATCAGCCAATCACATTCATATCAGTAAAATATGCTTAAAAGATAATATAAAATAGACGTACAACACTATCAAGATGCCAATTCAAAGCACATTTGACTAGCTCCCAGCCCCTAGTGATGAAGTATACTATTGACACTAGTGTTAATAGTTGTATCATATTGTTCTTCATGAAAATCCACTTTCTCAGAGTACATTCTGCACAAAAAATGCGAGTATGTAATAGGAAGTGATGCCACCTTCTTCCCTTGACATATATGGTACTTCTAATGGCACATATGCATCAAAACACAGTGATACTGCTTGGTCCTTAACATTCTATCTTTGCTTTACAGTATTTCACACTGCTTGGAAAAGCCATATACATGTCAGTAATCACATAATAATCTATCACACACAGATTGCCAAGTAAGCAAATAAATTGGTAAAACTACAAGTTAGCTATTGCAGACTCACTCTAGAGGCATCACAGCCACAGTGGGTCACTTGCTGCTGTTGGAAAGCTATTCTCTGGAAAACACTGCAATTTGGAAAATTTTGAAGAAATTCCATGGTTCAGAACCATCACCAAATATTCCTCCTGAAAATTCCCTTGCACCTTGCAGTTATAATGATGTCTACACAGATCTATAACAGAGGTCGAACCTCTCAAATCCAGCTTTCTTAAGGTTGGATCAGTCACTTGTTTTGAGGTTTGTCCTTATCCTTGCTTCCCTTTACCATCAACAGTAACATGATCAAGACAGGAAATAATTACTAAATATTGATGGAAAAACATGATAAAGTATTTATTCTAAAGCAAGGATGTATGCATGGTAGAATTTTCTGCCTAATTTTGTTCCTAAATAGCAGAAAATTGGATTTGAGATATCAAACCAGCACTGACCAAAAGATTAAAACACTACATTTATTGTATCACATATTCCTTTTAAAAATAATAAAAACAATATTATAACTCATATTTGATACCATCCTCTGTGTGGCCAGCCATTGGGTTGGAAAACACGCATCACCCACCCTTGCCTTGAAGATCTTTGGATAATGTTGGAGTTATGTGGCTCGTTCAAGAAATTTTGTGCCATGATCAATGTAACCATATTCAACACTGCCCAAGAAAAATACAGAGTATTTGTAATAATCTATGTGCAGTAAATTAAAGTTCTAAGACTGAATATGAATATATCACATGTGCTTTTGTTTTATTTGGCTGCTGATAATATGCTGGTTTTGGTGTGTATATATATACATATATATACATATATATACATATATATATATATATATATATATATATATATATATATATATATATATATATATATATATATATATATATATATATATATATATATACATATATATATATATATATATATATATATATATATATATATATATATATATATATATATATATATATATATATATATATATTATATATATATATATATATATATATATATATATATATATATATATATATATATATATATATATATATACATATATATATATACATATATATATATATATATATATATATATATATATATATATATATATATATATATATATATATATATATATATATATATATATACATATATATATATATATATATACATATATATATATATATATATATATATATATATATATATATATATATATATATATATATATATATATATACATATATATATATATATATATATATATATATATATATATATATATATATATATATATATATATATATATATATATATATATATATATATATATACATAGGTACATACATACACACTTTACACTGAGAAACAGGATCATCCCAGGATGGTGAAGCCACTTGGAGTTCCCTTATTCTTGTCTTACTCACAACCTCAGTATTCCACTTTACAATGGAGGTTCAGATTTAGGTGAAGATGCCCCAGAGTTCTGAGTTTCTGCTCGCTTGATGTATAGATTAAGGAGTTTCAGCTTGGATCCAGTGAGGGCGTCCAAGTGTGGCACCATTGACTCCTCACCTACAGCATTGTGCAGAGCCACCATGCAGAACACAGAGGCTTTACGCACACACGACTCCTTGTTATCATATGCCTGAAAGCAGCAAAGGAACACCATCAGAGATGTACCTTCAATATTTTTACCTTAAAAAGTATCAAAGGAGAATCCAATTACCATAGTCTTATTACAAATGACTTAGAAACAATGAAGGAGTAAGTTATTGTTTTCTAATATGTTTTTATCTTTTCATTAATGGTAAAACACTTGTCTCCTCACCTTGATGAGTCCTGGCATGATTTCTGGCAAGGCTGAAGCAACAATTGATGGCTGATGTGCTTCAACTAACTTATTAAGCATCTTGATGGATGCCTGATTGACTGGGTATTCTGCCATCTGGATTAAGGGTTTCAGGACACGGATAACTACTTCAGGAGGAAGGATCTCTGCCACAGTACCAGCACAAACCTGGGAAAACAATAGTCAATCAATCTATCAAAAGAGAGAGAGAGAGATACAACACCAGGAATATATGAATCAATTCGTTTCTTTGTCTCGCTAACTTTGTGACACTCACCAGAGCTGCCCGAGTCACTTCCTTCTCCTTGTCAGCATGTGCATTAAGTACTCTCAGAATGATCAACTCTGAGAAGCTGAGGAAATGATGGACTAGAGGACTCCTGCGCATCATTTCTGTGAGCACTGAAAGCACCAGGGAGCGCTGGCCACCGTCTCCACAGTTGAGACTCTCTAATAGCAACCTAAGAACTGCACGGAAGTTTTCATTCCAGACCAGAGTTGAGCCAGTGCGAGCGAGGCGGATGAGGTTGGTGAGGGCAGTGCGTTTCTCCACCGAGCGACCCTCTTCAGTGTTGCTCAGTTCTGCGATCACACTCGTCATCACCTCAGCATCACTTTCCTGTCCGTCACCTGGGTTAATGTATAAGATTTTGTTTGGTCTTGGAGGTGGTCGTGCATAATTTTTTTGTATTTAACCAGATATATTTATTTCAATAGATATTCCCTAATGTGATGCACTTAAAATGTGTCTAAGTAAGAGTTGATATCCACTTTTGATAGCAATTCTTGTCTTTCTCTCTTTGAATTGGGTTGGGAGTATAAACTTTGAATTATATTAAATGAAATCTATAATATATATCCATGCGTTACATATCTATTAACATTCTAAAGCTTTTTTTCTTTCTTTCTTTTGATCTACATTATGTATAATATTAACTAGGATCATGATGACCTACAAGGATAGAGATGAAGGTGAGTGTGTTATGTTATGAGTGTGTTTTGGTGGGCTGATGGGCTGAAAGGCTGAAAGTAGCACTAGGGATATGCAGTATAGACAAAAATACCGGTATACCGAAGGGCTTCTAATACATGTAATACCGCCCCGAAAATACCGGTATGTCAGTATACCGGATAGGTGCATATCCCTAGACACACACACACTCAGCTGATGCCAGGCAATGTAATCTGATTGTGTTACCAATTAATAATTATAATACTTAGGGCACCAGTTGTGTTGCATATCACGTATATATATGGAGTTTGGTGTTGTGTGTTGGAGGATGTGTGTGTGTGTGTGTGTGTGTGTGTGTGTGTGTGTGTGTGTGTGTGTGTGTGTGTGTGTGTGTGTGTGTGTGTGTGTTGGAGTGTGTGTGTGTGTGTGTGTGTGTGTGAGTGTGAGTGTGTGTGTGTGTGTGTGTGTGTGTGTGTGTGTGTGAGTGTGAGTGTGAGTGTGAGTGTGAGTGTGTGTGTGTGTGTGTGTGTGTGTGTGTGTGTGTGTGTGTGTGTTTATGTAAAATGCAAAAATCAACAAATAATGGATTACCTGTAACCAAGAGATGAACACAAATGCAAATAAAATATCCATTAACCATCATGCAGTAAAAATAAAACAAAAGAAGCAGTAATAAGGAATACCTCTACCCAAGTCATCATCGGTGAGAGTGTCAAGGCCGTTCCTCGATGAGTCAGACATGAGGGAGAGTTGGCGGTGTGTGGGGGAAGACACACTGGATGATCTGCCAGAAAGGATGCCATTGGTGTCCTCGGCATGTTTGTCATCCACTACATCATTACCACGAGTGTCAGCACCGCCGGCTGACAGCTGGCTGATACCTGAGTCCTGGGCAGTGTAAGATAAGTGTCAGTTTTTACCACAAATAGAAGGCTGATAGGAAGAGGCATTTACATTCTATTCACAACCTAGACAAAATTTTAGTTCCTCTATAATACTACAACCAAAAATCATCTACAGACATATTCTAGATGCTAAACCTGCATCCAGAGATTATTGTTGACATTTCAAATATCGATCTCATAAGCAATATAATAAATATTCTTCTTCCAAAACATTTCATAAATAATTCTCTTCTACAAAGAAACAATTACCCTACCTGTGATGTGGAGTCTCTATGCTTCTCTAAACTTTCCAGATCAAAGCTGTAGTTCTGGATCTCCGCTGTGGTGCGTTTCAAACTTCTGAAAACCAGATGAAATTGTCAACACTGACGACTACAATCATTACCAACTACTCACTGCCACTTCCAGCAGGTAAAAATCATTCATGGAGCTACGGACATCTACATTCACAGAACAGGAATGGGAATTAAAGATTATAATAAGCATAAATCACAAAGAAAACTGAAATTTCACTTGTTCCTATGGAGATGGTCAATACAGTATTATACACCAAAGGACATCAAGGAACCAGAAGTGTAGAAGGTAGTAAGTTATGACTGGTTATCATTACATACAAGATGAAGTTGTACTGTACTGGTGTTCAACTTCAACTTCAAAACCACTGCATTGACCCCCAGACCATGACATGTTATGAAGCATCATGCTGTGTCAGTGATGGTGTGGAAGTCATAACCCATGTCAGGGTATGGGGCACATGGGGCACACCACACACAGGGACGTGAATGGAACACGAGTGGCATTGGAGCCATGTTGATGGGACAATGTTTACCCTCGGTGTACATAGGTTATTACATGTTATTTGTTACCATCCTGTACCCCTTACCCCGCACACTGCAGGAATGGGGTTATGATGCCGCCAGACAACACTGAGATTCATATATTTTGCAAGGTTCTGTGCAAACTATAACTATTCAATACAGTTTTGCATGAGACATTTCATGTATATAAATAAGAACTTATCTGGCTATTTTCTTGCCTTTTAAGTCAATATTTATATCAAATCCAATATTGATTTCTAATACCCATTAAAAGTGTTCTCCTATGGAAAAGAATGATGACAAGCTCTTCATACTTTCACTTTGAGAAATACAAATTACAGCCATTTATCAAACTTAACCACAAGGGTAAAAACACCAATAACTGAGTAGTGTGACAATAGGAATGACCCAAAGAGTGCAAGCAACAGGAGGGAAATGTAAGTAAATAGATCAACCTTGTGTTCACTACTCTGCTCCTTCCTTGCTGTCTCCTCACTGTGCATGAAGGTGCGTCACTGAACGGTCCCCACACACTCTCCGCAGCACTTCACACCACCAACACAAGGGAGGTCAGTTACTGGTTTCACTACTCATGCTTAAGACAAATTAGGAAATGTTGAAGACTGCTCTGTTTACTATGTACACGTGTTAGCAAATAGAAATGTATTACTATGGGTTATATAGATTATTCTACTTGCCTGTATACTTCTTCTGGGTTGAGGTTTTCCGTGTCATCAAAGTCGATGGTGTTGTATCTTGCAGGTCGGTGGCAGCGGGGAAGGGATGTGTTCGGACTCTGCAATACTGGCGTTCCCCCTGAGCTGGAAGGGGTTCGTGGAGGCAAAGAAGATGGGGAAGCGTCAAGACTGGACACTCTTTTCAAATGTGTCTGTATGATTTGTGATGCTGTACTCTGACATGCTGGAGGAAGCTGCTGTAGAAGTGTTGTGAATTCTGTCATGTTACAGTTGAACATAGCAATGAAGGCCGCAGATGCTGCCCTTCGGATGTCAAGGAATTTCTGGTCTGCTGTCCATGTTAGGATCTTTGCCAAGGCCACGGGTGTGTCAGAGGAAGCGGTTAAGTCTCCTAATTCCATAACATCCACTAAACACTTAAGGTATGTAAGAGTTGCCACCTTCACTTTACAGTTTGGAGTCTGAGTTTGATCGACTAAGAACCGCATGATGACAATAAACTGTTGATCACAAGGGAATGAATCTCTGAAATAAAAGAGAAAGACATGAAGTGAATATTAATATCCATCCTCTACAAACAAAATGTTCAGATCAACTACAATAACGTGCCTTGAAAAAATTAACTATATATTTCAAAAGTAAATAAATAAAGTAAGTAAAGAAAGTAAAAAAAAAAAAAGAAAAAAAAAAAAAAAAAAAAAAAAATTGACCTATTTGCCAAGACATAAGGTATACACGGTTTTTTACCTCACTAAATCTAAAGTTTTGTGAATCTTGGTTTGCACTGATCCCAGA
Source organism: Cancer borealis (assembly GCA_036785275.1). NCBI lineage: Eukaryota > Metazoa > Arthropoda > Malacostraca > Decapoda > Cancridae > Cancer > Cancer borealis. The sequence continues at coordinate 9,375 of JAXIVD010003271.1, forward strand.
AGGTCTGAACCCAGTTTGTTGAGCAGCCTGGTGAGCAGCACGTACAGCCAGTCACCAAGATCTGCCTTGTGCACCATGATGAGATCCATGAGGGTGTCGAGGAACATGGTAAACACCTTCGTCTGGGCATCCATGAACATTTTGGTGAATATTTCTGTGACTCTCCGCAGCTCTGAGCCTGTGAGCATGTGGGAGCCCTGCAGGAACACCCTTAGAGCCACTAGGCCTTCCTTGCGGTCACCCCACAGTGGAGAGGCACAGTTGGAAATGATTTCATTCACATCCTGCATCTGTAACAAAAAATAGTTGATGTAATGAAAATGTATCAAAGAAAAATAAATGATAAATAAAGGCTTCTCTTTTAAAAATAATTGGATTTTGGTTCATATTCAATAGTATAGGATAGTACATGTAGTATATTACTTTACATTTATTTAATGTAGCAACTTAGCATGCATCCAAGTGCTTAAGGATGCAAATATTTAAGAAAATGCTGCACTAAGAGTACAATCTGCACTATCTTGCACCCATTATGACAACTCTTGAGCCTCCCACAAACCCTCATCAAGCTGTACACTTCTTAATCAACAGGGGAATACAACGGTCTGAACAATTCAATACACCTATGTATGAGTTGAACGTAATCATGGGATGCGGGGAATTGTATTTACATCTATCTATATACCCGGCTGTTACACCTGTATAGGGAGGGAGCTGAGACTACAAGGCTTAAAGCATTATAAGGAAGATAATGAACAGGCTTGGATGGGGTCGTATGGGTTCTGCCTCACACAGATTCACTACATGATAGGATCAAAAGCAAAGTTGCATGTCAGCTAAATTCTTTAAAGGATATACTTCTAATAAATACTTAATTTGCTATACAATAGTGACTGTTTGTAAATTCAGATAACTGTGAATATCAAAAAGTATTTCATGATTAATAAAAATTCTTTGACTTGCTCACACTTTCAATGGGTAATGCAAGGCTAAGTAAAAATGACTATTCTCCAATTACTACATCCATCATGCTAGGATCCATTTCAATACAAATAACAGACAAATGGTAATGTTTCTACCATGTTAACTTGTCTCACTCACCTTCCCTGATGGCTCCCAGACCTCCTTGAGAATACGTTGTTGTGATCCGTACCAGATTAGCTAAGACACACCAGGAAAGAGAACCACTGATAAGCTACACAAAAAAATAAAAATGCACAAAAAGATGCCTGCAACTGTTGACTCATGACTACAAGGCTCCCGTGTTGTTGTGCTTCACTTAATACCTTGACTCTACTGAGGCTCAAGTGATGGTCTGGCAATGACTTAATGACTTAATGAAGCACAAGGGAAGCACTTGACAGAGAGCTTTGGTCAGGTCAAAGATCAATTACAACCAATTAAAACAAAGTTGGGGTATTTGGAGTATTCACTATGAAACAATGAAACACAAACTAGACAATTTTGAGTCCATAACATTTTTTTGCCATTGACTTTGTAATTGAAAAAGATACTACACGTCAAAGATTCTTTGAACTATACATTTATATGATTAATATATTTCTAATATAACTTTCTATTTACATGGAAAATCTATGAGTAAAATGTGGTGTAGTGGAATGGGTGAAAAAATATGTCGAAGTGGTTTGGTCATATGGAGAGAAAAGAATTTGAATTACAATGAATAAGTTATGAGCAACATTGACAGAACACCAATTTGACATGATTTTGAATATCAACATTGTGAATCACTAAAGTTGACTAACTTGGATTATTGAACGTTGTGTCCAACACATAATAATCATTGGCATTAATTAATATATATTTATCAAAACAGAATCTTTGAGCTGTAGTATCCACAGAAGAAGAACAAATCATGCATGGAATTACACCAATTATGAATAAAAAAAAGTCATTCAAACTCATTAGTTTTCAAAAAGCCATATCTCATATTGTAATGCATGATCCCTACACTGAAGCAAACAATAATGCAGAATGATAACATTCCAAACACTTATAGGCTACTGATGCCTCGGAACACAACACCCTTGGTGGGAACCACTTCTTGGCCTCAGCTATAAAGGACTTTAATAGCTAAGAAGTCTGCTGAGTTAAACCTCAATTATGAAAAGCAGATAAAATATGATATCTATAAAATAAGAAACTTTCCTGACTCCATCACTGTAGCTAAGAAACTTCTTTAGTAAGTTAGACATTGAGGAATATTGAATCTCAGTCTGTTTACATTTACATAATACAGAAGAATAATCATTATTACCATACTGAAAAATATGAATTCAGAAAAACTATTTAGCACCATTTTTATCTATAAATACTACTTCATTTCATAGGCTTAGTCTTCTACTTTAATCATAAGAAATTAATGTGAAAAAGTAAATATAAAATACGACGGTTCATTCTTAAACTTCAGAAAAATTACTAAATCACAGAACAAATGACAGAAAATCCATTTAAAACGAGATAAATGAGGGTTTAAAAAATGAATTCAGCAATCAGTAAGTGAATTCATAGGGAGATGAACAACTGCAGAAAACATTTATTGTGATTTGCAGTGATAGGAATATACGAGCATTCAGGGGAGTATGGGAAGGGGAGCAGAACGGGTGTAATTATTGGATATTACTAAAAATGGAAAACATATTCTAGTAGGACATCCACAGCAGTATGTGGACAAAATTATAAATACAAAAAAATCCACTACTTCACCCTTCATGCAAATATGTATTAAAAAAAAGCTTGCAAAACAAAATTCGAGGCTTCGATTTTTCCACAATTAATGTACGAAAATATCTGACTTTGTACTACTTATATGAACTTGACTTAATTTCTACACGTGGACTTACATCATTCCTTCTGCTGGAGTCATAAGAACGCTCCGAACACACACTTGAAGTTTCACTATCATTGTCGGACTGATCTTCAAAGGCTTTACTGTACATTTTCCTGTTAGGTGAACGCTGTAACGGAAAATAACATTAGAGTTTATGGTAGTTGAATCACTCTGTAAATAATAAACAGTATAACTTTATAACAATAAAAATTAATATACATAACAAGACACCGGAAAAAAGGAAATAAATACAAAATATTGCTAAAAGCACTAAAATAATTCTATGTTTAAGCCAGTCAACTACAGACATGGTAATGCAAATCTTGCAAAAAATGTCTTTTCTAGCAAAACCAATTCGAACATGATTTTTTTCTTTTCTTTTCAAGTATGGACAGATGCTAGAAGCTTTTAATTTGAAGGAGTTACACAAGCATGCCTGAAAACAGACTGTGAGGTTATGCAGACTAAGTAAGGCTGGAAAAAAATAATAAAATAAATAGAAATAAAATAAATAACACAAAAAACCTTTCTTGTGCTACACAGCAAATATGAATAAGCATTTACGATTAAACTATTTGTGAGTCTAGCACAAAGCTACATCAACACATTGTCAACCCACATAAGATTCATACAATTATTAGCAGTGTTCTACGTCTAAGAGTGTAAGAGTGCTCAGAATATTAACTTCCCTGCCTGATACATACATGACTGGTAGCATGTTGTAGAGCCGTCGACTGCAGGAAAATTATCTTTGTTAAAACAATACTAAACATCACAATTCAAACAAAAACCCTAAAATATTTTCATCCTACAGATATCGGCAATAAAGTGTTTCTTTCCTCTATATCATACAGAGAATAACACACAATATTGGAAGAATCTCAGACAGAAATGGATTTATTATTGAATTTCCTGAAGCCATAGTAGCTGACACTCACCAACAGTCCTCCGGGTGGAAGGCTCACAAGGGCATCAGCGAGGGCACTTTCTGCTTCCGGACTCTGCTGCAAAATTTTCTGAGTTATCGTCGCCCGAGACTTGATAGGGACCTGAGGAGGCATTTCTGAAGCACCTGAAGAGAAAATAAGGCAAGTATTATGATAAGGTTATGTTGCCCTGTCTATTGGAGGGAAGGGAAGGGAAGAGGAGGCAAACATTCACTTTCAGGAAGTCTAATACTGAAGAAAGCGAAGGAAGGACATTTAGAGGGATGGAAAGAGTGTACGTAATGGATACAGATTGATGAAAACACTTACCCGAGATTGACCTTGAACGTGACTTGGAGGGAGATATTCCACTGAGTGCACTGTAGCGGGTAGGTGAAGGTTCCCTCGAGGTGCCGGTGGAACGGGGGATTCCACTCCTGCGCCGGGTGCGTCCCATCGTACCGGAGTCACCCAGCGCTGCATAGGTTGCATAGCTGAGCCGTGATGAAGGAGAACCACTGCGACTACCAGCTACAGGATGGGGAGTGAATGTTGTGTGTGTGTTATTCATCATGATTTGTAAGGACTCATAACTGTCAGCCATTACCCTCCCGAACGAGCTCACACATCACACAAAAAATAAAATTCTTGAAAAACTTTGCATAATCTGAATGAAAATGTAAACTGAATAACGCATTATAAATGTATGGTGGAAAAATTTACTGTTGATTGAAAACATTATGATTTTCTATAATATTCCTTGGTCTTTCAGTGAACAAAATGTGTCTTCATTCCGAGTGTTTGGCAAGACTTACGCTGGGACTGTGAGACGCCTCCTCGGCTCCTGGATCGGCCCATGCGGTCTGGTGAGGTGATGGAGCTGATGGGCGGATGATCGGAGGATTTTCTTGGACGTGCTGTAGTAAAGGTTGCATTAAATATTAAACTCATGACAACTCATTCCTTAATGGGTGAGCAAAATGTTCAAAGCAATCACATTATAACTCAAATCAAGAACTGTATATAACAATTATAGTGTGAAAGATATGTTTACTCTAAGGAAATGTCTTGTTTTACTGATAAATTAATCCATTCTTGTCTATATATTGATGATATGATATTGTAGAAATTATTTGTCTTGGCTATCCTCTTTTAATGGGAATATAAGCCAGGTATATATAGATAGATTATGATATTATAGATATATTCCTCTAACTTTGGTGTAATATATAACAAACATGTGAAAATATAATGATTTCTACTGTTAATGACAATATTGTAATACAAGAACTTATCAAATCAAATAAGCTTAAGTTATGAACACATGCGGAAAAAACATATTTCTTTTATCATTACTCTGCAGACGAGTTACTTAAGTGTATTACCTAATTACATGATTACTACTGTACCTCTTATACTCTAGCTATGTGTAATTACATTGCTTACTAATGAGGGCTTATTGGTAATCATTGTTTCCACTACCACATAAGATTTTTGATACATATTATTTTGTACGTACATCCAATAGCATACCTTGAACTGACACAACCGTCCATACACTGTCTAATCGTGTCCAAAATTTACATTGATGCCCAGATGCTCATGCAAAGTGCAATTGATGTGTCGGCAAAACATATAAGTGTGTGGGAGTGAGCCTAATAGTGAGTGTTGAGCGACACTTAATTATTTATCTCGGCCAGCGTGAGTAGATAGTGGTGATGAGAGATTAAAAATGTAATAATTAGCATCAAATTAACATCAATTTAATGGATGATATAAACTGTGGCCTCGTATTGACAACAATTTTCTCATAAGGGTTTGATATGTATTACATGTGAGGTTTTAATGTTCTGTCTAAACATTGTTATGTGGTGTGGGGAAAGAAATAAACATTTAGTACACTATTTTTACACTAACTTCACTGTGATACATTATAAATCTGAAAGGAAAACACAATCATAATCACTTAAGCAATAAAATAGTCTTAAGAACATTTCAGGACGGCAGTTTAAGTTGCATTGGGAATACGTCAATATGAATGACAACTTTGGAATGGTTTGAATACAACAAGCACACACAGGCTTAAGCTTTAGTACTGCACTTCATTCTCATTTCTTTTATAACTAGTAATATATCAGTATTTCAAATCAATTACAAAACAAACAAATATCTTATTATGCAACATAAAAGCTTACAATGATCATTCCACTTCAAGCATTAGCAATTGGCTTAGCATTGTAAAATTACAGTATTTTTAGTCTATGTAGCACAAACTTGTTTCTGTGATGATTCTACAGATATAAGAATTAATGATTATAAAGTTGAATAAATAGTATTATTTCAAAAGATAACAATAAGTTCTTGCAGTTAAAGTAAATTACTTATTTCATTCATTTATCCATATATTTAGTTTTATGACAAAGTGTTCAGTGATCAAATGTCACAGCTTTCTGTGTCACCAGACTCTTCTTGCAGGAGTGTAATTCATCATGGTCTGGAGGATCACACATTGGACTTGTGATCGTCAGCCTTACTCTCCCTGAAAGAGCTGAGAGCTCATCTAGATGGATCTAAGGACTGACACCTCTCACACATCACACACACCCTTACTTACTCAAGGACTGTAACTGTTGTGATATATCCTTGGTGACCTAAGCAGGGTTCGAACCCACACCTTGCCGGGTTAAAGGCAGGAGTTGTTCCACTGGACCATGGGAGCGGTGTGTGTGCATGTGCGTATGCGTGAGTGCATGTGTGTGTGTGTGTGTGTGTGCATGTGTGCGCGCGCATCACATTCATGCTCAGTCATAATAATGCTGATCAAAGTTTTGCATTCACAGTTTGCTTGTTAGTACTCACCTTTATCCTCTCCTTCAGGTCCTACATGAGAACAAGGAGCAAGATGGTCACCTTTAATAATGCATCAACACTACAAAGGAAACTATGACCAATGTTTACACTTCCACTTCTAGTTTGTGACAACACACTTTGGTGACCATTTCTTTAAGTCTTGTTAAAGAAGCTAAGATATTGTGTTTCTGTGTATACTGTTTGTGCAAAATTATTTTTGAATTTTCAAAATGCTTTTATACATTTTGAAATGACTGCAATATATTTCATTAATGGAATGTGTATGTTGGTAGTAATCTAATGACCTACCATGCACACATGCAATCCTTACTATTCTTAGTGTGTCAAAGTTAGTAACATTCTATTAGCAATAAAATTTCATTTTCAAAGTCCAATATGTCAACATCAACATAATATGGAATGCAACAAACATGAATTGAAAACAAAATTGTAATTCATGAAAATTTCCCAATAAATTTCCTTAAAAAAAAAATAAATAAAAACAATAAACAAATAAATTAAATAATAAATTAATAAATATTAAATTTGTTTAAATGGATTTCACAACATAAGATTAAGTAATGAGTATTATTACAACCAAAGTAAACATGAGATTCCTAAGCTGCCATTAGGTGGAAACAAGACTGTTGAACATATCCTTATAACTATCAAATAAATATGTACAAAGAAAGATAACTTGTCACTAAAGCTGAGTTCCTTGTCTCACCAATAGGGATCAAAACACCAATAGACTTGAAAATTAAAGCATAATGTATGTTCTTGTTGTTTTTAATTACCATATTTCCCGGTGTTGGAGCCGGTGCGGTGTCAAAGACGCACCCCATTCTGATTGGCTATAGTTAGGAATAAATAATACCAAATAAACAAACAATATCCTTATGAATGTGTTTTATAGAAGAAAACTAAATTATTTCCTCAAATAAAAATCTTCCGCTGCTGTGTCATAATACGTAGGTGAAGAGACACTACTACATCACGTTTTCTCTTTGATTTCTGGTTCATTATAAAAAGTGGACAATATTCACTTACGGAAACTATGAAAAACATATAGATAGGCCTAGGTTTTAGACAGCCATCACTGTTGCCACTTGGTCACCAACCGCTGTGGCTCATTGGCAACAGTGACGGGCATTTTAAAATCAAAACCTATGCCTATTTATTGATTTTTTTAAGACTTCTGGTCAAGAAGTGAATAGAATAGAATCCAAACTTTATAGTGACAACTGCGCTAAGTTATTTTGATGAATATCAGTTACGACGTGTCACTAGAAGTATATTGGATTCAGAATAGAGTCAAGTTTTCTTATATAGAACTCCTTCATAAAGAAAATAAATCTCAAATTCAACATTTATGTGTAAGTAATTACCCACAAGTATACCATAATACAACATGGTTTTATGAAAAGTAATCACCTACTATCTATCACCCAAGAGAAAGGTTTGTAATGAGTGCACTACTCAAACCTGCAGTCTGACGCAAATCCTGGAACAAAACTTCAGTGCCCAAAGGGTAATGGAGATAATAATGCTTGACATAACATGGATATAAGAGAGCATCATGGATTAGGGAGCAGACCAAATTTCAAGATATCTTGATTACAATTAAAAGGAAAATAATGGACATGGGTAGGACATGTCATGCTCCAAATAGATAACAGATAACCAACTAAAGCAACAGAATGGCAACTGAGGGATGGTAGGAAGGCAGGGCAGACATGGAACTAGATCAACCAATGAATGAGGTAGTGTTGGTGAGGTGGAGGTGGTTTCACCCCAAACCAAACAACAAGACTCTTACACCAACACCAACACCAAGTAACCAGTAACATAACCTTCAGTGTCCAAGACACAGAGAAAATCTTAAAGACTTATTCAGTGGAAAAGTAGTGTCCTCGATGCCGGGAAATACGGTAATTTCATTAACAAGAACGCTTCCTGGACCAACATATCAGAGTTACAGTCTTACATTCCTGTGAGTAATGCAAGGATGGCATCAATTCTCAACGGAACCAATGGCAACTATTACATTATGCCTTTAGAGTGTTAGAAGGAATCAGACTTTTATGAAACTACTTACGTAGCGACGTCCCAGAGCCCACCTTGAGCCTCTGGGCTTGGGCGTACTGTGAACGAGCCTGAGCCCGCCGGGCCGCCTGTAGGTCAATGGCACTGTTGGATCGGAAGTTGGTAGTGGGTGAGGCAAGTGAGGGTGAAGAGTCCTGTGGCCGATGGGAGGCAGGAGTAGGGATAGCAGATCTCTGGATGCTGCTGTGAGACAGTCTAGAGAACTGTCCCGAGAGATTCTCAATGCTCCCTGCGGTGGAGGGTGACCTCGCCCAGCCGGTGCGACTTCCACCAACTGATAAAGTCCCAGAGGAGGCAACATCCAGACGGTGACAGCAGAGTTGGTATTACCAATGTACGGTTGGTTGGGTAGAGTAACAGGTACAGTTGCACAACACCCAGGGACACACACAAGCCAGAGTGTTGTTGTTGTTGAGGCAGGAAGGAGCGTGGGAGCAAGCAAAGGCCAAGCATCAGCAGTGAATCAAATGCCTCCCACATACTATCATTAGAGGACTCGACAAAATAATACTAAATCATTCTTCACAACTACAAAACCCAAACATGCGTAAAATGGCTTGCTAATTCAAAAATCAAAATAAAATCTTCTAAATGTGAAGTAGTCCTACCACTAGATATAAAATAAAATGTGACAAAACATGCAAAAATTATATGAAATATATAAATGGAACTATGAGTCTTGCAGCAAAATATATGGAAAAGCTAAGACCAACTTTAAACTGAAATTTAGTAGAACTTTAAAATATGCTATTTTCACCACCTTCAATATTAATGTAAAAATAAATTAAGAATCACTAATGGCTACATGAATTAGTATGCCAGAATAAAAATTATCATGTAATTTTGCCTTTATAATTTTCACCTAAAAAATTACTAATATAAATTATTAAACATTGAATTGCTGCAAGAATCTTATAAGGATGCTCTTAATCAGGTACAAGTTCCTGTTTGTACCGTTTAACCTGCTACTGTTTCCCTTTCCTTACCTCCATACCAAGCCAGGTGACAATACTCCAATACTCCAAGACTCCAATACTTCTGGTCCTTACACACCATTAAACTGTACAACTTCCCCAATAAAACCTCAACTATAAAGTGACGTTCATGCCCGAGGTGTTAGCCACATCAATAGAATTAAACCCCTTATAGCTACACATCTGAATGCTACTTCCTAGGGAATCAACAATGGTTTAATTCCTTTTAGAGTATATATGATGTGCCTTTCCTCCTTTACTTCCCATTACACCAGGGTTAATACAAACCCCAGTACTTGTGTTCTTGTCTCACCTACAACTACTGTCTCCTACCTTGTTTACTCTGCGAGCCGTGAAGGGACTGGGATGAGGAGGAGTTTGACATTCCCATCTCACCCTGAAGCATTTTCTTGTAGCTTGGGTCAAGGGAATTTAACAACTTATCTGCTTCCTCTTTGAAGTGATCCGCATAGCCCCAGTAAGCCCTGCAATGGTATTAATAGAAGTGATGATTTTTTTTCTCATTATCACTATTATTCTTTACTGTTTGTCTATGTAATAATACATCATATACTTTTCAAAGGACTTAATACATTTCCGCAGTCACTCACTTTCTGGAGAATGCTCGTGCCTCGGGATCAGCATCAGTGATTCCTTTCTTTATGCTCTCGGAGATGAGGAGAACGTGCTTCTCCATGGAGTGTGTGGGCCAGGTGTGGACCAGCTGATCAAGCACTTCATACAGCACTTTCCTAATCTCTCGGTTTTTGGTGGTGAGCTCTCGCAACAGAATGGGAATCAGCTTGTGATGGTGCGTGTTTTGTATGATGAAACGGATTGTAACTATACCAGACGATGCCATGATCTGAAAATAAGAGTGAATGTAAGCAATTTTGTAACTGGTATAGATCAACATGAGGCCAATTGTAAATATTATACACAAAATGGAACATGAATAGCAATACACATTATCATTTAAGAAAATAACTCACCTTAGCACTATTTGGGATTAAATTAATTAGGCTTGGAAGAAGAGTCTCACAGAGGTGGTCCACTTTATGGTGTAGTTCCTGAGACATGTAGGCCACTGTGACACATGCCTCGCGCACCACCTGGGACCTGCCGAGGAAACACAAGGGTGAGGCAAGGCAGGAAGGGGAGGGGAGAAGCAGGGCAATGTAGGGTAGGTTAGGTTAATGATGGTGATGATGATGAAATGTAATGAAAAAATATTCTACTTCTACTACTGTTGCTGCTGCTGCTGCTGCTACGAGGGGACGGAATTAACCCTTACCTGAGATCCTTGACGGAGAGCTGCATGGCTGGTTCCAGCAGCCGAAGGTGAGGGTAGAATTCTTCATAACTTGTAGCACCAGCGATGATTATACTCCTAATCTTTTTGAGCTGGAATACAAAAAAAGAGGAAATAATCATAAAAAATAAACATTACTGTGATTTCTCTATGTGTACTTTGGTGATAAACTCTATACATTACCAACACAAGATTTAGACACTTACAGTATCCACTCTCTTGTCCCAATCGTTGCTGGGACTCGCTATCACTTCTCGCACTTTATTTAGCGTGTCATCCAGTTCCTTGGTGGAGTATATGGTAACCTTCGGCACGTCCTCAAACAAGGCAAAGAATGAGGCTTCGTCTACGGCTCCGGCTGCAGCTGTAACGGCAAGGCAAGGGATACAGTGAGTGAGAGCAACTTGTTTTGTAAGTCTCTCAGGTTCATAATATTGTACGTAGTTTGTTCTTGTATTTAGTTTAATGCTAAATATTGATCCATTCAAGGTTCTGTGGTATTTTATTTATATGCAATCATGCACATTCTAAGCATTTATCTTAGTTTATCTATACACACACTCTCTCTTTTTCTATCTCTCTCTCACACACACACACACACACACACACACACTCACACTTTTCACATCAAAGCAAGGTCTTATAATGATAGTTACATGTTAAGCAAAAAAAAAACCTTCATTTAATTTAGTATTTCAGGCTTTTTTTTTAACCGATGCAAAATATCAAAGTCGTACGTCCAGTGCAAAATGTTATTGAATTATCTTATCGAGTTATCATAAGGTTTGGTTAGTTCAGTGCAAGAGAGAGGAGGTGAAGGGTTGTATGTATTTACAACACACCATCTGGATACAACCTTCATACTATCTAACAAGTTGGAAGTTGCTGAAAGTTAGACAAAAAAAAACTATAACTTGTAAGAGGACAGCTTGGCCTGACATTACAATTTACAATGTAGCTAACTAAATAACCTCAAAAAAAGCAATCAAATATAATGTTATAGAATACAAGAACTACATCTACAATTATCTCAACCTCTCACTACCTCATTACACATTAAATTACTACCTAACTTAAATTTCCAGAATGGAAAACATATGCATACAGCTACGTAATGCCATAGAAGCCAATCAACAATATCTCTCATCATCACACCCTTCAAAATAATGCCCTACAGTACACACAATAAAAAAACAAAAAAAACAATTAACATAACTCATTCAATCACACAGGAGGGAATAATAATGAACCTTAAACTAACTTTCCTAACTCACAATGTATGTACACCTATAACAAGTGAAGAAGTAACTAATATATAATGATTAGTCAATACCTGTACCTGTATTAGATGATGAGGAGCCTATTCTGCCTCGACTGATTGAAGGCACCCTCTTGATAGCCGACCGGGGACCCCCACCACCACTCTCTCCTGTCCAGGCCACGTCAGCCCAACAGACAACATGCACACAGGGCACAGGGAGGCAGGGAGGAACACAACAGGACAAGGGGTTAGTACATCACTTGCCAACACAATGAGGCTGGTACAAGTACAAGCTTAAGTCAACACTCAGCAAAGTTACAGTTACAGGTGCTGTCATTCCCGCAGAGCTGCATTCATTTAGGTCATGGGATCAACAGTGGCTCATTACTAATAGGTAGGTCAAGCCTGTCAACTGGTTCTGACTTGATGGTAACCAGGATTGTGTTTGTACGTATGTCTAAAAAATATTTCTGGTTACTACTGTACTCTGGTTTCATTAATAAGCATGTTTTACAAACTAAATCAAATCAAACAAGTAACACTATTTACAGCAGTATATAAAAGATACATGCACAACTGCCAGCAAGGACACGATGAACTGGTTTATTGTATTATTATATCGTCCATTGAAGGTAACGTGAAGTAACGCCACATCATCTAATGAGATTAAAGCACAAAGGTAAGCTGGAGCTGAGTGCATCTCAGGTAAGACAGGTGATGGAGCTCACCCTCACACTGTAATACCACTCTCAAGGTTAATATTGGAGCAGTTAGGAAGAATGTGAGTAACCTCATCTTGAGCCTCATGCACCACATGTTAGGGAACCTTTCTTACCTCCGGCACTTTTGGGTGGGAGCGCTGCCCCCTGGACGGTGCGTCTGACAGGTGGGGCACTACTGGCCCTTGACTTGCTGCCACCAGACTTGACCTGTGGACCAACACGGGTTTAGTAATCATTCTTGATGGATCAATGTTTGGTATTGTCAGTTTATGCCTTACTACCTAGCTGCTTTGCCACTAAAGGGATGGGATAATAATTGTACATATTAACTCATTTGAAAATGTTTTTGGATAAATTTTTGGTCACCACATATAAAATGTTGAATGACATTAAAACAAGTGAAAAGTAACAGTAATAATGGATTCAAACTATTCTCACAACACAGCTGTTTTTCAGTTTGTGGATAGGTGTGTGATAGCACAATGATACATGATTTTGTAAGTACCACACAGTCATGTAATTGTGTATGTGCACACAATCACACAGACAAAGATACACACACACACACACACACACACACTGTTGGGATATTAACACCACCATTCAGCACCTGAACTTGGCACAGTGAGTAACAACCCACGCTGACATGGCCCCTACTCCCCTACCACCCGTCCAAGGTTCACGCTGGCCTCTAGGCGGTACAGGGCTGGTCCAGCTATTCCACCACCTACCCTCGTCCTGCCCCAAGCCACCATCACGGCTCTGAGCCGGGACATGTGGACAAGGAGTGAGGGTCGGCCACACCGGCCTCTTAACATCAGCTCATTATAGACAAGTGTAATCAATACATGACTACATGACCTCTGTAGACTTCTGTACATCGTGGCACCGCTCTGTGTAGGACTGGCTCAGTCTTAACAAGGTGAAGAACAAACAGGCTGTATGCTACATCCTCATGCTGTGTATCTTCACTGTTCAGAAGGCACTGGAGGCCTGGTACGCCTGGTGCTGGGTGGTGGGAGGCCACGTGTGCACCTTTACTTTTGCGAGCACTCCACTCAGGCCTGTCTATACTTGGCTGCACAAGTCTTGGTGTCTCATCACTTCCCCACCATAGAGGCAACAGTGGCGGCCTTAGCTGAGGGGGAGAAGCCACAACTTCAAAGCCACCGTCTCAACCCTCCATACCACTTCAAGGAGGACAACGTGGGCCTCCTGGAACACTTGGGGGATACGGTGCTGGGTGTGGATGGTACGCAATGTTACGCTGTGCCCGCCAGTCCCTGTATTGGCCGGGCATCCACACCGAGGTTGAACACAAACGATGACAGTGAGTGTCGGGTATGTGAGGTCAACGCCCCATCCAGCCCTGTACAGCCCTTCCTTCCTACACCCTCACCCACATCCTGCCAACCTGTTTTGATTCATCTTCATCATTCACCATCCAAACTCATACAAATAAACAAACACACACACACACACATACACACCAAACAAAGTTGTGTCTCCCATACTGTGGATGCTGATTAGTGACACACAAATTACAAGCCAATACTTGTTCTACACTTTCTAAACTGTCGTGTGATAATCTAAAACATTAAATTGTAGACTATGTGAGTGAGTAATACATTAGTGTGGCTCTTGAATATTTTGAGGCTCGAACCAAGGTCTGTATTACATTGCAAATAAAGTAGCAATATAAAAACTGAACATAAGAACATAAGAATTGAAGAGACTGCAAGAGGCCAGTTGATGACCTACACGAGGCAGTTCCTTGTCCCCCACCCTTAGAATAATTCAATATTTATCCATCCCACCTGTCATCCCTATCCATACTCTGATCCAACCGTCTTTTAAAGCTACCTATTGACTCACCACTTACTACGTGTCTACCCAGCCTATTCCAATCGTTCACCACTCTGTTAGTGAACCAATATCTACCTAGGTCTGTCCTGAATCTATGTTTTCTAGCTTGTACCCATTTCCACGTGTCCTATCCTGACTACTAATTCCTAAAACCTGATCAATGTTTCCCTTATTAATTCATTTTACCTATTTGAAAACCTCAATCATATCCCCTCTTGCCCTCCTCTCTAGGGAGTGGAGATTAAGGCATTTTAATCTATTTTTGTAGGGTAAATATCTCAGCCCATGAATAATCTTGGTCATTCTTCTCTGAACTGCCTCCAAGGAACCTACATCCTTCCTATAATAAGGGGACCAAAATTGAGCTGCATAATCTAGGTGGGATGTAACTAGCGCTAAATACAACCTCAGAATGACCTCAAATTGGGAGTCTAAACTGATATTAAATGGAATCTATAATATATATATATATATATATATATATATATATATATATATATATATATATATATATATATATATATATATATATATATATCCGTGCGTTACATATCTATTATCATTTTATAACTTTTTCTTTCTTTCTTTGGATCTACATTTTGTATAATATTAATTTGTAGTTCAATAAAAGTAAAAATCATAATAATAATCTTCTTAGTGACAATAATATAGTACATCAGTTCCCTCTCCATTGTCCCAGCCAGGAGGTATAGATGTCAGTTGAGAGTAAGCTTTTATTAACCATTACACACTATTATATCTGGAACCTCTTACCTTGGCACAGAAAGTTTAAATAAAAGATAGTGTAAGCTTTCATCATTGCGTGGGTAGGTGATCTACAAGGCCATTAAAAAAGTCTTCATTAAAATAACCCAACAACTTCTACAGATGTTAGTGAAATATTGTTGGACTACCATCCTTGTACTGTTCTTGTGACCAATGACCTGACTTCTACATAAATTCTGGGAAAACACCTTGACACACCCGGACAGACCCATCCACAGCCTACCACCCACCTCCACCCAGACAGACCCACCCACCACCCTGACACACACTGGTGACTGACTACCTTAGCTGTGGCTCCCGTAGATGACAAGAGCTGCATGCAAAAGGAAAGAGAATGACGGCTAGGATAAATATTGCATGTTACTTACTATCAATCAACACAAACATTAACTCATTTAATGTACACATGTTTAATCATACATTGACCAAGTGTTTACAGTTTATATAGCTACACAGACTAATTGAAAAACAAATATAATGTTCTATGTGAAATGTATCACTCTAAACCACATCCAAACTAATATTGGGACATACTGTGAGGGTAGCGGGGGGCGGCGTGCCCTCCCACTGCCCTTAGTGTTATCTATACACGCCTGTTACCACCACATAACATCGAACACCACATGCATTTAGGAGGTGCACATGCAGACCAACTAATCATACACTAAATAAAACTTGGACTACCTTGTTCGTTGCTCCTTTACGAGTGGACTGCTAGGCAAGGTAAGGGAGAGAATAATAAGTGAGGCAGAGGCTGGAGAACCTGGGTGAGGATAACGCCGCATGGCAAACACACCTAACGTTGTGCTAACTATAACTAACCACGCTGGGGCAAGACTCAAAGGGGGCGGGGAGGGGGGAGGGGACAAGTCACGCTAACATAACTCATACACACAGTAACACCATCTTGAAAAGCCTTGCACAGACCTCTCCTAATACAGATTATCACAGTAATAAATAGAATAAACAGCTATTTGATGCATCCTATATATACACCCTCACGCCAACCATGTAACCGAATTCTTGTGGTACCAATTGGGTGCGTGCGTTTACGACTTGTGGGTGTGTGGAGGCGTGGGCATGTATGTGTGAAGTCGCCAACAGAATTAAAAAAAAAAATAAATAAAGTATTGTATTGTACCAACTAATACATGACAAAAAAAAAAATTAAATAAATATATAAATAAATAAATAAAAAAATAAAAAATAAATAAATAAATAAATAAAATCAAACAGGAATAAAAAAATAAATAAATGATAATAATAAATAAATAAATAAATAAATCACCCCATCATTATATGTAAACACACCACACCACACCACATTACATCACGTATCCTCAGTGTTATGGTCTACACAGAGCCATGAAGGTGTTCCGTGACTCCTGGCCTGCATCTACTTCACTCAGCATCCGGCGGGGCATGACAGTGTTAGAGGAACGAACACACGCACACACACACACACACACACACACACACACACACACACACACACACACACACACACACACTGTTAGGCCGTTAAGTCGTTAGGTCACACAAGTTACCTTTCTCCGGAGCGCTAAGAGTCGACGAGGCAATGACCGATGCTGTGGGAGGTGAGGTTAGTAAGCTTAATAGACCTGCCCTCAGTCTCTCCTCTCTCTCTCTCTCTCTCTCTCTCTCTCTCTCTCTCTCTCTCTCTCTCTCTCTCTCTCTCTCTCTCTCTCTCTCTCTTTCCTTCAGGTTATCCCACACGTACTACCTACATTGTCCATCGTCCTAGTTTCCTGTTCTTGTTCTCACTCACATGTTTCCTCTCTCCTTCACTCCTTCACGACGCCCACACACACACACACACACACACACACACACACACACACACACACACACACACACACACACACACACACACGGGCCTAATGATAACTAAATTACAACTAAATTAAAACAGATTGAAGGACGACAGATTAACAAGATGGACGACCTTTCCTCTCCCTCCACCTAACCTAACAACCACCAATCAGATGCATTCTTCCACCTAATAATCACCAATCACGTGAGTTGAAGGGAAGCTGCATTGGAGGAGAGGAGGGAGGGAGGGAGAGAGGGAGGGAGGGAGGGAGGGAGGGAGGGAGGGAGGGAGGGAGAGGTGGAGAGAGGGTGGGAGGGAGGGAGGGAGGGAGAGGGGGAAAGAGGGAGGGAGGTGCATTAAACTAGCCAATGATGCACAGTGAAGAAATATGTGGAGGAGGAGGAGGAGGAGGAGGAGGAGGAAGAGGAGGAGGAGGAGGAGTTTATAAAGGTATCCTCCAGGTGATATAATTTGTGTTCCTCAATCCTTACTTCGCCAGCCTGACAAGGGGGCGAGTGGGAGGGGGAGGGGCAAGTCTGTATGCGTGCGTCCTAACACACACACACACACACACACACACACACACACACACACACACACACACACACACACACACACACACACACACACACACACACACGGAGAAGTAAGGTAATGTGAAGGGGGGGAGGGGAGGGGGGGAGGGAGGACATGACAACACATAGAGATAAAAATTTTTAATATATATGTGCACCAAAACACGAGAAATAGAACGAACGAACGAACGTGCACATACACACACACACACACACACACACACACACACACACACACACACGTGACGACAGACAGACAGACCAAGCAGGACGTATACATACGTACATACATACATACATACATGAACACAAGTAAGTATACATGACAAATATTACACGTACACAGGCATGAAGATCGACACTTAACTATAGATAGAGAGGGTGAAGGTGGGAGTACGAGGGAGAGGAGTTGAGGGCGTACAGGTAGAGGGAGGAGGGGGCGTGGGCGTGGGCGGAGGGAGGAGGGTGGAAGCTCAAGAAGGTAAGGTGTAGTGAGCACCGCCCCTCCGCAGGTGTGTGTGTGTGTGTGTGTGTGTGTGTGATGTGTGTGTGTGTGTGTGTGTGTGTGTGTGTGTGTGTGTGTGTGTGTGTGTGTGTGTGTGTGTGTGTGAAGCAATATTACAAACACATACACGACAAACAGGACGGGAAAGAGAAAAATTGCAGCTACAAGATATATAATTCTGAGACACACAAACACACACACACACAGACATGACACCAGAACGTGACTCTCTACTCTAATATTGCGTGTGCTAAGAATAAATAAATAATAATGGATAATAGACAATATTGATGAACTAAAATTATGCCAGCACTTAAGGGGTGGCACGCACGCACGCACGCACGCACGCACGCACGCACGCACACACGCACGCACACACGCACTCACACTCACATACTCACGCAAAAAAGAAGGTTAAGTATACTCACACTTGCTCTGTCAACGTCATCATCGCCTTTGGCTGAAAAGAGAGAAAATAAATAGATTAATATATGTCGTATAATGCACACATAAACGCACATAAACGCGCACACGCACACACACACACACACACACACACACACACACACACACGCTAGTGAGGATCAGTGTTTCGATCGGCACAACAACAACCAGACGGGGCGTGGCCACGTCAGGATTGGGTCATATTAACCTTGACCTCACATACCAGATGGGACTAAGACTCTGTGTGTGTGTGTGTGTGTGTGTGTGTGTGTGTGTGTGTGTGTGTGTGTGTGTGTGTGTGTGTGTGTGTGTGTGTGTGTGTAGAAAGCGAGTTCTGTAGATAATATATATAACTGAACAGGCCTTCCTCCCCCCCTCTCACATACCTCTACGTGCTAGGCAGTGCTTGTGACCACCTAGAGGAGGGGGGGAAGGGGGTCTTGTCAAGGTTGATAGGCACTGTGGTTAGTCAGTCAGGCACTCCACAATGAAATCTCTCTCTCTCTCTCTCTCTCTCTCTCTCTCTCTCTCTCTCTCTCTCTCTCTCTCTCTCTCTCTCTCTCTCTCTCTCTCTCTCTCTCTCTCTCTCTCTCTCACGCGACATAGCACAGGCTCCTCCCATCTCAATCACACCCTACCCTCCCTCCTCCCCTTTGCCTATCCTCCTCTCTACCACCTCTGCCCTCCCTTCCTCAAGCCAGTAATCGCCGGCAGTGAGCTACCCGACTGCAGGCCACCGTCTGTCACTGCAACACCACCACCACCACCACCATCACCACCACCACCACCAAGACGACCACTGATTATGTCCGTCTCAGGCACGTAGACAGGGAAGGGGAAGGAGGGAAGGGGGGGGGGCACATAAACACAAAGGAGTACAAAGGAAGAATAGACAACAGTATATCCAGTGTCCTGACGCTTTGCAGAGAGAGAGACTTGCATGATTTTTTAGTTTGTTTCGTTTGATTTGATTTTGCTTGGTGTAGTTTTTTTTTTACTGTTTTTTTATCCTTGAATGTTGTCCTGCATGAGGCACGTCTACCAGAAAGGAGAGCTGCGTGCGGTGTGCTATGTCGGAGGGAGGGATGGAGGGAGGGAAGGGAGGAAGGGAGGGAGGAGGGGTGTATAGGCGTCAGCACACTCCGTCTCTTCACAATCCACCATAACTATCGATACCACACGTGCTCTCTCTCTCTCTCTCTCTCTCTCTCTCTCTCTCTCTCTCTCTCTCTCTCTCTCTCTCTCTTCTCTCTCTCTCAACATCTGGGGAGCTACATATACACAGAAAAAAATAATTAGTGTGACAGAAGCGATCACGGGGTCCAAGGAGGGAAGAGTGGAGAAGGAAGGGAGTGGGAAGGGGAGAGAAGGAAGGGAGAGGGAAGGGGAGGAGAAACGTCACCTATATGTTCAGTTGGAGGTTTCACAAGGGCACTATAGAAGCCAAGTAGAAAGAAGAAGAAGAAGAGAAGAAGAAGAAGACAAGAAGAAATCCTTACACTACATAGTTCTGTTATCCGTCAATTTTCCACAACAGCAAGTGACATCAAACATGAACACAAGTCTGGGAGGGATGAGTGGGGTGAGAGGGGTAAGGAGAGGGATGAGAGGGGGTGAGGAGAGGGATGAGAGGGGTGAGGAGGAGGGATGAGAGGGGTGAGGAGGAGGTATGATTCTTCTCTTCTTGCAGGTTGAAGGTATAGCAAGGTCGGTTCGGGTGGAATAGTCACGTGCCAAGGACTGACTGTAACTGAATAACGGACAATCACCTCGACCCAGTCTTGTCCTTGTCCTTGTACGCACCATAGCGGACCTTCCCCCTTCACCCCCTCCCCCTTACCTCAACCTCATCCATCAACCCTTACACTGTCTCATATCTAACCTAGCCTAACCTTACATTGCTCAGGTTGGATTACAGCGTCATAGTTACAGTGGGTCAACAGCCGGATCAACACCCATCACCCCCCCCCCCTAAACCAGCTGTAATATTGTCTCCTGTGTCTCTGTCAACATCGTCGACTCCCAATGCCTCTTCCTGTTCCCCTAACTTTTTTTAAATTAATTAATTATTTTTTTTACTTGCACTGGTCTCCTGGTAATCTCCTTCACGTGTCCATCCTCCCTCCTCTAAGTCTTATCATTTATACATTCACCAATATCTTCAGAATTAACATAAGCAATATTGAAGACCATGTGGCCTAATTTCACAATGCTTACTCTCACTCCAACATCCTCACTTTTATTATTATTTTTTTTATTATTATTATTATTACAAATCCGCGCGGTGCTTCCCCTCCTCCGCCACGGGTGAGTTTTTTGAGCACACGTCACCGGGGGCGGAGCGAGGGTACTTCCGGGGGAACCTGTTCTCTCAAAGCCCCTCCCCCTGCCCCCACCCCCCTTACCTGTCCCCTCATCTCCACTCATGCCTCAAGCCTCACCCAGTTCAAATTATTAGCGTATTTTTATATGAGACACACACACACACACACACACACACACACACACACACACACACACACACACACACACACGCACACACACACACACACACACAGCCCCCTATGGAGTGAGTGCCCTTCGTCTATGCGTCAGATGGAGGACAACAATACCACAACAACACCAGCTAACACTTGCTTCCCTCTGACCCCGCACACTTGACTTGCCATTATATTTACACTTTAATAGCTCTTCTGGCATCCAACTGAACCCTGAAGCAACACCAGAAACACCTAAATAACCTTGAAATTGCTGCAATACATTATACATCCGCTGCCTCTCGCTCGCCCCGCTGACACGACCCTCTATCACTCCCTCGATGTGCCAGCCTGGGATTATTTAGCTTCGATCCAAGAGCTGCGTCTGTAAGGAGGCCCATCTTATCTCCAGCTAGTTAATGACGGTCTGTGCCTTTCACCTGTACCTTCACTCTACCCAGCCTCTGCTACAGGTGTTGTGATGGGGTGGGAAGGATAGGATGGGGGAGTGTGGATACGGGCACCAGGTAAGGTAATCAGTACTTAATTGGCCGTCATCCAGGTGATCATCTCTCCCTAGCGTCACGTAGGTATACCCACTTGGCACTCCTTATGTTATGCTAATAATACACTAGAATGGTTGAGTAACGACATTCATCTCTCCTCCCCGTCTCCCCCGCCTCGAGACGCCTACTTTATACAGGAGAAGAACTTAGTGTTAGGGAAGATCAGGGAGTGACTATTGTGAATTGATTTTATTTTTGACTTGATACGATTTGCATTACGTCAACCTGAACTAAAATTAATACTCACGAGAAAGTTAGAAATAAATGTGTTAAGTATTACGAAGTTAGCACATTGGTAAAAAAAAAAAAAAAAAACTTAGATATGTGATAAAATAATATAAAACTATAAATAAAATGCATTATCATTCATTCACATTGTTATTATTCTTGACTAACAATGAAAGATAAACAAATGTAGTTTTTCCTGTACTCAGTGCGCCTGATAAGAGTGTGTGTGTGTGTGTGTGTGTGTGTGTGTGTGTGTGTGTGTGTGTGTGTGTGTGTGTGTGTGTGTGTGTGTGTGTGTGTGTGTGTGTGTGTACGGAACGGAATCTCTATTAACACAAGCAAAGAAAGCCAACATCCACAAACAGGTAAGTCTTCACACGAGAATTTTGAAAACTAGCTTGATTTCTCGCACAATAATTAAGCGTGACCATTAAGCGTGACCAACACATTCCAACAGGAGGAGTGACTTGCACCTGTTTTAATATTTCTCAAACAACCCCAACCATAACCACAACCACAACCACCACAGACAGAGAGAGAGAGAGAGAGAGAGAGAGAGAGAGAGAGAGAGAGAGAGAGAGAGAGAGAGAGAGAGAGAGAGAGAGAGAGAGAGAGAGAGCGAGAGAGAGGATATGACTTGCAAGAGTGAAATAAAACCGTGACCAATTGATGCTAAGGTAAATAAATGATTAGAGAAGTGACTTGCGGGTGAACTGTTTTCTGACCAATGTTTTCATATCTTAAGCATCAAAGAATGTACATACCTTCCACATTCTGCTCTGATGCGTTTAAAGACTGTGTGTGTGTGTGTGTGTGTGTGTGTGTGTGTGTGTGTGTGTGTGTGTGTGTGTGAAGGTCATTACTGGACCTTAAATTTACCACTACATCCGGTCCAAGTCTTTCCTCCACGGCCTTCACCCCCCCTTGCCCCCCCTGCCTCCCGCTACGCCCTTCCCTATAACCCTCCATCCATCCCGTTTAATTCCCCTTACACTGATAAATCTTAGGCCTCCATCACACACACACACACACACACACACACACACACACACACACACACACACACACACACCACCAGCTGAGCCCTGAAATGCGTGTCAGAGAATAACGGGAACGCGTCACTGGACCACCACAGGGAAGCGAAAACACCAGCGGATGACCGAGGCCTTGAAGAGGAAGAGGAGGAAGAGGAGGAGGAGGTAGATGGAATAACGTTCTTCACGCCGCGGGAAACACACACACAGACACACACACACACACACACACACGTACACACACCTTACGTCCGGATGTATGGTGGTCAACTAAGCATAAACATTACCATCCACTTACTCTATATACCACAACATGATGACAACACTCACCTAGCTAAATAAATGCGTTACAATACGGTACAAAACAACACACTCTAGACGCATTGCATTAAGTATCTGTATAAAAGTTATCGTCTCTATAAGCTTGAGTAAACGACGCCTAGTCCAGCCACCTACACACCTGCTCACGTCCCCTTTACAAATGGGAAACAATCAAGGAAGGAAAACTCGATGCCAACCCGGATGTAAGTGAGGTTTGGTCCCGTGGTAGAGTGCTTTCCCCACCACAGATTAAAAGGCCAAGGAGTAGGAGGCGACAGTCAAGCCACTCAGCAACGCAGCGCATGTCTCTCTTCTTTTATTTCAAGCTATACTGAATCGGTGGCTTTTACATTAATTCTGTCGTGAGTGAGGTCGAAATATAAGCAGGAGACCACATCTGTTATTGGTAATGTAACCTCACAACACATACTGATAGCGGACTCCATTATATGATGATACAAAAGGAGCAGCGCGCAACTGTAAAAACTAGATCGGTCTTGAGTACAATGTAATGATGGTCAGCTGTGTGTTGTGTTGTGTTGTGTTGTGTTGTGTTGGTCGGCGCGGCGGACACTCACTCACTCACCGCCGTTATACCGACTACCTGTTCAAGACTCTCTCTCCGGCACGTCACTCCATCAATTTTATTACGTGCAGATAACTGTTACGTGATAAGTGCGTAAGTGTGTGTGTGTGTGTGTGTGTGTGTGTGTGTGTGTGTGTGTGTGTGTGTGTGTGTGTGTGTTATTTACTGGTGGTCATTTCTGCAACGTCACTAAAAAATATGTGTATACCAACCAACCAACGGCACCAGCACCACCAGCACCACCACCACCAGCACCACCACCACCACCACCACCACCAGCACCACCACCACCACGACCACCACCACCACCACCTCCTCCACCGCCACACTGACCAGCAGCAGTAAGCGGGTGACACGCAAGGCTGCTTCACGTCTCTATCTTGTGGAGGAGGAGGAGGAGGAGGAGGAGGAGGAGGAGGAGGAGGAGGAGGAGGAGGAGGAGGAGGAGGAGGAGGAGGAGGAGGAGGAGGAGGAAGAGGAGGAGGAGGAGGCAGAGAGTTGTTAAACATAACTTAGACTAATGACTACTTCTAACAGGGATGGGACTACCTCTCCTCAAAGTGAGAAGCCTGCCAGCCTCCTTCTTCTATGAGTCTGCCTCCAACCCTTAGACGCTACTACTACCACTACTACTACTACTACTACTACTACTACTACTACTATTACTACTACTACACCACCACCATCTCGCTGCGTCAGACCCCGCCGCCCACACCCACTCATCCCCACCGCCGCCCATGCCATTACCACACATTAATTGCTGACTTACTCGGGACAGTAATGGCACTAAAGGGAGGATGGACCGCACCCCAGACACCCCAGAGACCCCAGCCCGCCCCAGACACCCCAGGCCCAGCTTCCCCCTGAACCCCAGAACCTCCATCCCGCCGGCTCTCTCAGCATGTCCACAAAGGGAAAAAACTGTTATTGAAGAAAGTTCTCTCTCTCTCTCTCTCTCTCTCTCTCTCTCTCTCTCTCTCTCTCTCTCTCTCTCTCTCTCTCTCTGTCTAACTTAATGAGCCTTTCAACGCAACTAAAGGGACACATAACACGGGCGAGAGAGGCATAAGTATCCAGCGAGGAGTCGTGGTGGTGGTGGTGGTGGTGAAGCAACCAACCCAGCAGGTCAGAGGTGCTCCATTCCTCACTCTGACCCGCCTCCGCCTCCGTCTCCTTCACGTGTCCTAACCATTCACACCGTCAGCCTTGGAAGTGTCAGTCAGTAGAGGGCATGTTAGGAGGTGTAGTAAGTGCCGTGCTGGGACGTGCAGCTTCCCGTGGTCAAGGTTAATAGCAAGTTGATATCAGTACACGTGTTGGTTCTCATGATACGGGTCTTGGAGGTTAGGTTAGGTTAGGTTTCACTGGTCGACCAACCTCATCCCTGTCTGTCATACCCTTATACACTCCTCCTACGCCTCCTCCTCCTCTTTCTCTTCTTCCATTCATACGCCAACTCTCACCCAGTTTTGCTTTGTATGATCCCAGGTAAACATATACAGGTCATTCTTCACGTTGAATCATTAATGAGGTGCCTTACGGTCTTACGGGAAGGTATACTAATAAGGTAACATCGTTGTCGCCTTGAGAATAATCAGTAGTCGGTAACAGGTGCGCGCCAACATGTGTGGTGAGGCGTCAGGGTGTGAGAGAGAAGGTAAGAAGGTAAGAAGGGCGAGCAAGTGGTATATACAGGTTGCGACACTCTCTCTCTCTCTCTCTCACGGTGTTGCCTGCCTCCTGTACTCTAGCCTAGCCTCTTATTGTGCTTTGATTGGACTTACGGTCGTACAAAACATTACACTGACATCCTAACGACCCCAGGAAGACGTAGAAGTGACCAGGTGAATCCTCCCCGCCACCCCTTACACCTAGGGGGCGGCTACCGAAACGACCGTTATCGATAAGTTAGGCAATAATTAAAGTCGTGTGTTGTGTTAAGACCGATATCCTATCAGCGCCCCTCCGGCCCCGCCCTGTGTGTGGTCCAGGCGGGGGGTTGTGGGTCGGAGGTTGGGGGTCGTGGGTTGGGGTTTGGGGGTCTGGGGTCGGGCACCGTGCAACACTACCCCCAACCTGATCCTGCCCCGCCACCTGCTACCCTACCCATGACTCACCGCACACAGACATTATCACCCCCTCTCCCCCCACACACACAACAACTAGCGGCACCTCACCCCACCCCCTCACCCCCTCGTCATCTTCACTGCCTTCCCCTCACCGGTTCCTGTTGACGCTTGACCGTTTGTTTCCTAAAGGTGAGTGTGTTTTTTAAGACCTTAAATGTTGAAACCATGACGCTTCAGTACTTGCCTTAAACACACACACACACACACACACACACACACACACACACACACACACACACACACACACACACACACACACACACACACGTACAGATGAATAAAACAAAACAAAAAAAATAATCGGTCAAGTTACGTAATCTTATCTTTTTCTTCCCCATTTGTACGACCACGAGCGAGCTTCCTCAGTCCCCAGGCAAGGCTAACTAACACTGCCTCTGCCTGTCGTGGGAGTGGCTTGACTCGACAGACACACAGACACACACACACACACACAGCATCATAGGAAGTGTTACGCTCGTGATCACCTGCACAATAGAACAAAAAACGTTACAATCACTTCAATGTTTAACTGGTTCGTTTCATTCCGTTCCGTTCCGTTCTGGTCACATCGCCCCCTTGCCACACTCACAGCCAGACACCCGAAGCTTGCATCATCAACACACAATTGGGATAAATGCAATAATTAATAGCGTTCGTATAGGAGAGAAAATAGCTTTGTGGTTAGTTTAGCTTTGTCATTTGCATTCATTTAAAGTGCGAGAGTAATTCAAACTATTAGACTGAAGAAAGGAGATTGTGTGGGTGTGGCCATGGGTGTGGGTGTGAGGGCGTAGGTTCGATCCCACACACACACACACACACACACACACACACACACACACACACGCACAGCAGGTTGGCCACGCCTTCCGTTCAGCCTTCCCTGCCACCTGGCGATCACCCTGCCATGTCAGTCTTGTCCTGCAGGCTTGAACCGGTCCTGCCTTGCCCTGCCCGGCCCTTGACCCCTCCACCCCCCGATCATCATCATCATCATCAGGTCATCAAATAATTGCTAACGAGAAAATGTCTTGTTGCATTTACTTAAGGTTATCTGTTCATCGTTGGTCACATACACATACACACACACACACACACACACACACACACACACACACACACACACACACACACACACACACACCTGCCACTTCGTTCTCATGGCCTCGGGAGTTTTCACCGGACCATAAACGCGTAACTCAGCTCCCTCGCCTCGCCAGCCTCAGCTCAGACTAATTGGGTGAAGAATGAGCGGGCGGGTTGGTAAGATTTGCATCAGTACGACCTGGGGGACTGTGGGGACTGGGGACACGAGATGGGGACTACTGGGGACTGGGGACAAGGAAGGGGAAGGGGAGGGAAGGGGCCAATAAACAGAAAACAAAGAAAAGGGAGCAGGGGACTAAGGGAAGGGGACTACTGGGGACTGGGGACGAGGAAGGGGACTACTGGGGACTGGGGACGAGGAAGGGGTTCAAAGGTATCCCACAGGTCTTTCAGTGTCTATTCAATCTTGCGACTTTGATCTTAAATCCTCATGACACTGTTCTTTGTTCTCTCTCTCTCTCTCTCTCTCTCTCTCTCTCTCTCTCTCTCTCTCTCTCTCTCTCTCTCTCTCTTTTCTGAAGGAGGTGAGGTGAAGCCAGGTGTAATGTAAGGGGTAGGAGAGCGGGTTTAGGGCATTTGGGGGCAGGGGGGGGGGGGGGGGGGGCTAAGGACCTGACCTAAACATGCTATCGGAAAGAAATGAAGGTGGTGGTGGTGGTGGTGGTGGTGGTAATAATGATCCTGTTGAAATCTGAGACACTCCTCCTCTTCCTCTTCCTCCTCCTCCTCCTCCTCCTCCTACTTTTCTCACACCCAAATCGGCTTTTCATGTTAAAATCAAGTGGTGGAACTGGGAATATAGGAGGAGGAGGAGGAGGAGGAGGAGGAGGAGGAGGAGGAGGAGGAGGAGGAGAAATAAAAAAGGAAAGAAAGAAAGAAAGAAAGAGAAAGAAAGAAAGAAAGGATAATCTAAAACAAATAACACGAAAGGAAAAGACAACCATGACTATATATAAAAAAAAAAAAAAAAAAAAAAAACATAGGGCATGGAGGGGAATAAATCTGTAACCTGCCTCTTGTCACCCTCATCCACACACACACACACACACACACACACACACACACACACACACACACACACACACACACTGACCTGCCTCGCTCACCATCTAGATCTTACCAACACCTGACACTCTATACCCCCTTCCAAATGGTGACTCACAGCTGATCGAGGAGGAGGAGGAGGAGGAGGAGGAGGAGGAGGAGGAGGAGGAGGAGGAGGAGGAGGAGGAGGAGGAGGAGGAGGATTGGAACAGGAGTAACAAGTATAAGAAAGACTTGTTTACCTGCTTCAGTGACCTATAATATCTTAGTTCCCACCACTTAACAAGGTAGAAGAGAAAAAGATGAACAGGAGGAAGAAGAGGAGAGAGGAGGAAGAGGAGGAAGAGGAGGAAGAGAAAAACTGACACTCCCGACAATTTCTCTTTTGCTTCTCATGGGAGTTCTCTCAAGACAGTAAAACAACGCCAGTCTCTTTACTTCCTTCCTTCTGCATCTTAAAGTTCCTTAAAAACACACCTCTCAACATCTTGGAGATAGTGACAACAGCATCTTGTGTGTGTGTTTTCTCACTTCCCACACCAATGACGTCTCCCTCCCTCCTTCCCTCCCTCCCTACCTACCCTCCCCTCGCAGCTCATCACGTGGGGAGGGGACGAGAGGGTAAGACTACATCACCTACTATCATCTTTCACACTTAATTATGTCAAGGGATCATATGACGGAGACACAACTTGATAACTAATGATACGAAAGTAAGATAGGAAAAAAAAAAAAAAGAAAATGCCGTTCTTTCCCCTGCCTGAATCCATGCCTCAGCAGGGGTTGGCAGGGTTGTGCTGCGGGCGGGGCAGGCAGGCTGGGGCACACACGACACCCACTGAATACCAATGACGTGCCTGTGACTTGATCCACCACAAAGTCACCACTACACCGCCTCCTTCCTCCTCAACTAGTGATCGGGAGTGTGCGTTGCCCCGCCTGTAGGAAGGAGTACCTGGATGCATTCAAGGCCACGACACAATGGTACGAAGGGGAATACAGGAGCTGAGTCACGCTGGAGTGTGTGTGTGTGTGTGTGTGTATGGTGTGGGGGGTCCTTCGCTCCCTAACTGTTTACTTGGATTTCCCACCTGTTGCATACAGATTGCCACGCCCCGCCTCCGCCTCCGCCTCGAACACCTTGCAGCTATGATAATGCAAACACTAATCATTGCCCTGATGCGGTATTATGAGGCTCAGAATCAGCCTCTAGGAGTAACATGTTTAGATTACCAATGCATCGCTTCTTATCCCGCACTACAAGTAAACAAAAACAGGCCCACCAACCCACTCCAGTACACGCTCTGCAAATAACAATGATCAGCGGCCAAGAAACCCCGCTGGTGTGTAGGTGATGAACGGCACCTGGCAGAGAGGAGGGAGGGACGCTACCTGCTGCTGGACCATCATTGAGGTGCGGCCCACGATCGCGGCCACTCATGACAGCAGGCGGACGTGCATCTGTACTACTAGTTAACAAGATCGGCACGCCTCGCCCCCCCTCCCTGGTGTGATGCCATGCAGACAGCCATGAAGACAGTCTCACGAAGGACACTACACCTCCAAGCGATCCTCATTACGCCTCAAGCCATGTCCTATACGTATATTACTACAGCCACACCATCCTACACTCTTCACTGCAGAGCCTCATCAACACTTAGCTACAATACGGCCGCCACTACTTTCTACTCCACTACGTAAGAGTCGAGGCCTAGAGCTGTATTTAGATTCCAGGTGCTGTCACCAGTCTACTATGGAGTAATGCGAGTGACGTCCCACTTAAGTGCTGCCGCCATTCAAGTCCGTTTCAGCAGACTGGTTTCCACACTTCCTTACCGCTTCAGGGTGTGTCGCTTGTATGCATCCTAAGAAATCGTTCTCTCCGTTGTTTTCATTTTAAATACTTGACACAGTTGACGATATTACCTGTTCCCTCACATATCTAAAGGCTGGTGGTGGGAAGAAATTATTAAGGAAACAGGAACGAACGTCAGCATGTGAATGACGCACGAGCCTCGCCTCACCTCATCTCACCTCGCCTCACCTCACCATGGCAACAGCACGTGGAGGCAGCTGACTGAACCCCGTGTACGCGAATGCCATCCAGTAAATCATGTCAGAGAATAATGATTTAAGGCCAGAGATTATTCACCCACTCCCATACCCACACACTCATATGTCCTCTCTTTCTTTCTCTTTATCAATTAATCATTATGACGGAGTATTAGTGCCACCTTCCCCCCCCTCACCACCTCCTCCCTCATCATGGGTGGAATTGGGGAAGAGGGGAGGAGGTGCAGCTGTAAAAACACCTCACCATCCCCTCCCTCCTTTGCTCATACACAAACCACAAGCACTGTTGACCTACCTCCCCCCTCCTCCCCCCCCCCACCTCTGCCTGCGTGCTTCTTCTGAACGTAAGGTGATCAGTAGCGGGGCTCAATAGACATCCCCGCCCCGCCCCGCCCCGTCCCTGCCACTCCCAGGCACTGACGTCACCGGGGACTCGTGTAGTATAAATAATCAGACGCATTAGGAAAATATATACATCAAAAGAATTCATGCTTTGGTTGCTTATGCTTACTCACCCAAGAAGAAGAAGACCTCCTCCTTCATCTCCCCCCCCACCTAACACACACACACACACACACACACACACACACACACACACACACACACACACACACACACACACACACACACACACACACATACAGCAAAAATCCGCATGAGGGAGAGAGGGAGGGAAGGAAAGGAGAGTTGGATGGGGTAATAAAGAAAGCCTACACACAAATACATAAAACAAATATTTATAAACACCAAACCAAGCTAGTGTGAATTATTAAGCCTACACGATTTCACACTCCGTCACCGAGGTAACGCTGCTTATCAAAGAGACGCCGCTTATGGACGCCTTTATCAGAGCAGAACACCTGGAGCAATAAGGAGAGAGGAGAGAGGAGAGAGAGAGAGAGAGAGAGAGAGAGAGAGAGAGAGAGAGAGAGAGAGAGAGAGAGAGAGAGAGAGGAGAGAGAGAGAGAGAGAGAGAGAGAGAGAGTTTTCTCATTATCAGTGCACAGATAAAAGCATCACTTATTTTCTAGCATGACTAAGAATATAATCAGGACAGCTTGCATGAGGAGGAGGAGGAGGAGGAGGAGGAGGAGGAGGAGGAGGAGGAGGAGGAGGAGGAGGAGAGACAGAGAGAGAGAGAAGGAAAAAAATCCATATATAGTCTATTGAAAGTGATTTGCTTGAATGTGTGTAAAGGAAGAGGGGGAATGAGGGTGGAGGAGGTTGTGAAGAGGAAAAAAGTGCGTCCAGGTGAGAGTTTTCGCTGCAGCTTTCCCTCTCGGAGTTTCAAGTGTTGGAGCAAACCTAAAACAAGCAAAGTGTGCATGCAAATACCCTCCTTCTCTCCTTTCCTTTCCTCCTTTCCTACCTTCCTCCATCCTTTCATTACCTCCTAGTCCTCTCTCCTCTCATGCCTCTTCAGAAATAAAACATAGCTAATTTTTTTTACTAATCTCCCTTTGAACCTAAATGTTAGAGTTCACATTGCTCTTCAATACCACTTCCTCTTCTTTATTTTTATCTTTCTGGAGTGAATACGAAAGCACTAATTCAACACACACACACACACACACACACACACACACACACACAACCACTATACTTGACCCTTGACTCCACCTATCTCATATCGACACCAACACCGCTACTGTCTATCACCACCACCACCACCACCACCACCAACCACGTCTCATACCCCGAGGAGATTCATTAAGAAACAGTAATAAAACGCACAAGTAAGGAGACTGACGCTCGCTGACATTTGAAACCTCGTCCACAGCAGCAGCTTTCGACACATAGTTATAGATGTAGCTGCCTCACTAAGCCCTATCTCTAAACACGCCGCCCTGTTTCCCCGCCCGGTAGAGATGGAGAGTGTATCCAGTGCAGTGCAACGCCCCAAACCTACAAACAGGGCGTCCCTCTCTCATATTTCCCGGTTAAGGAACTCGAGCCTGCAAACCTCAGCGATGAAAGTTGATTTGCTCGTTTCGCTGTGTGAGAGTTACGACTTCTCCTGCAGGTCAGTGGGAGGGGGGAGGAGGGGAGGCGGCGACGGTCCCACACCTGCCCCCTTGTGTGGGATATAGCTTACCTGCAGCTCATCAATTAACCTGCCTGCCTGCCTGTTTTGCCTACCTCTCCGCTGCCCAGGATCATTTGCTTACCTGAAAAGAGAGAACGATGGAATTAGCAATGTTTGTAACGAGGAGGAGGAGGAGAAGGAGAAGAGAACGGGTACAATGATAATAGGGAGGAGGAGGAAGGGGGGTGGTTGGGTTGTTGTCTAGTTGCGTGTTGTGTTCCTTCCCCTTCCCCCTCCCCTCCTTCCCCTCACAGTACCCTGACCTGCTACTAGTGGCCAATATACTTTCTCGGGTGAGGGGAAGGGAAGGGGAAGGGGGAAGGGTAAGGGGAAGGGTGAGAGGGTGAGGGGGGAAGGGTGGTGAAGGCACGTGTCTATTTAGGTGAGGCTACGTCAACTCACCTTACCTGACACACCTTTCACCGTTATAATAGTACACCTGTCCAAGTCGTGTATGTATGTATGTACTACAATACGTATTTACCTATACCTGCCACTTACCTTTACCTGTCCAATCCAGGTGAGACAGCAATAATCTCACCTGTTCCCACCTGTCCAGAATCTCCATCCACACTATTATTATTATAAGCCTTCTATTCATCACCATTTATATATATTTTTTCCCCCTGTAAGCTGCTCCCCTTCCCTTCCCCCTAGGCCGGTTCACCTGAGTCAGTCACCTACACCTTAATTTCAACCCAAAAAACACAAGAAACACAATTCCAACCCGAAAAGGACTGAAAAGGTGAGGGGAAGGAAGGAAGGAAGGCAGGAAGGAAGGAAGGAAGGAAGGAAGAAAGGATGAAATGAGGATGTCTTGGTACGTACTAACATATCGTCACGTCTCTCACCCCGAAGGAACATATCAATTAACGTCTTCAAACTAATAACTTTCTACGTATCAACCTTGACGTTATACTGTACTCCCTCTCTATGTCCCTCCCTCACCCTCACCCTTCACCCTCAACCTTAATTCTCACCCCCACGCCCCCTTTACCCTTTCTCCATATAAGGACGGGAAATTGAGAGAGAGAGAGAGAGAGAGAGAGAGAGAGAGAGAGAGAGAGAGAGAGAGAGAGAGAGAGAGAGAGAGAGAGAGAGAGAGAGAGAGAGAGAGAGAGAGAGAGAGTATATATTCATAACAATTGACTTTTATTCTCTCACACTATTAAGAGAAAGGTCACCTAACGTTGTGTGTGTGTGTGTGTAGGAAGAAAAAGGGAGATAGAGGGATGGAGGAGGAGGAGGAGGAGGAGGAGGAGGAGGAGGAGGAGGAGGAGGAGGAGGAGGAGGAGGAGGAGAGAGTAAATATTTGGGGGAATTATCAGAAGCCTAAAGAGAGAGAAGAGACAACCAAACGAGAAAAGGGAAGGAGACAAAAATAAAGTAAGAAATGGAGGAGGAGGAGGAGGAGGAGGAGGAACACATAGGAACACATAGGAGGCGAGGAATAATAAACAGAGGAGGGAAGAGAAGGAATGAAGGAAGTGAGGGAGGCAAGAAGCAAGAGAGAGAGACGGAGAAGGCATAGGAGGGGAGAGTGATTTAGGGTCCAGATAAGTAGTGGTGAGGGGAGTAGCAGCCCAGGTAGGAATTTCTCCCCTCGGCTGGTGAGGGGAAAAGGCACGTTATAATTATGCCTTCGTGTCTTAGCATGGAGGGAGAAAGGGAGGGAGGGAGGGAGGGAGGGAGGGAGGGAGGGAAGGAGGGAGGGAGGGAGGGAGGGAGGGAGGGAGGGAGGGAGGGAGGGAGGGAGGGAGGGAGGGAGGGAGGGATTTCTTTTTTAAAGTTTATTTGCACTGTTCATTTAGTATTTCATTTTCATTTTTCACTAATTTCCTCCTCCTCCTTCTCCCTTTGTTTCTTCCTCTCTCTCCCCTCTCTCCTCTCTCCCCTTTACTCAGAGGCTCATTATTTTCCCCTTCTAAGTCTCAAGGTTTAGCTCAAGATAGGACAATGAGGGGAATAAAAATATATAGAGAAAAATAGTACAGGAAAAAAAAGTATGAGAGACGGGGAAAAAAGTATGGGACGGGGAAAAAAGTGGAAACAATTGCATGGTTGAGGCCCTTCACGGGAGCTGCGCCAAAAGCTACGGGGAAAAAAGAAAATGAGGGGAGGGAAAAAAAGAGGGTGAGTTTTTTTCCCCTCCTCCTCCAAGGCTCTGAGAGGAAGTAAATCACGTCAGAGCAGAATGTCACTTCCCCCCACCTCCTCCTCCTCCTCCTCCTCCTCCTCCTCCTCCTCCACTCCTATCCCCTAATCACTCAACCTGTCTTCTGTTCCCTCCACACCTTCTTCCTCCTCCTCCTCTTCTTTTTCTCCTCCTCCTCCTCCTCCTACTCATTGTGGTCGTGGTTGTTATTGTCGTAGTAGTAATCGTAGTCGTCCTTCACCTACTGTTACTACTACTACTACTACTTACTACTACTACCACCCCCACACCACCCCCTCCCCCTCCTCCTCCACTATCACCACCACAGATAACAATAACTAGGTGAAAACAGTAGTAGGTCAGGTAAGGAGTGAGTGGATGATAGACATAATGTAGGTGGAATTAGATGGATGACTGGACAAGATGGATGAAATGAAGTGTTTGGAATGAAGATGGAAGATGCTGTGTTGGAGAGGAGAAGGAGAAGGAGGAGGAGGAGGAGGAGGAGGAGGAGGAGAGGAGGAGGAGGAGGAGGAGGAGGAGGTGAGGAGGAGGTAAGGTGAGGTAGGCGTGAGGGAACTTAATCTCAGTCTTACACACACGTCAACACAATTTAGGGCTTGAGGAGTGTACAGTGAAGGGAGGGGAGGGGAGAGGAAGAGGAGGGGAGGGGAGAGGAAGAGGAGGGAGGAAGGGGAGGCATGACGTTGGATGTAATAACGCCACCCCAACCCCAATTCCCCTCAACCCCACACCCATCCCCAACCCAACCTTCCTTATACTACAACAACGTCCTCCCATTCCTCCCCCAACCTTTCTCTTCTAATATTTAACACCACCATCTATAACATCCCTTCCATCTTCTTCCACCCTCCACAGAATCTCAAAAGCCTCTCTCTATTCAGGACAGGAAACTATTTAATGACCTCAGTTATGTCTTACTGGTTAGTGTTCAGGATGTCAATTATTCTTACTACGTTCATTCTTTTTTTTTGTTTTTGTTGTCTTATTCATACTGCCGGAAACATCTCTTTAAACTGTATCAAAATCTTTTTTTTTCTCTCTCTCTCTTCTGTTCCACCTCCTACTGTTTTCGTTTTATCTTTCCTTCCCTTTTTTTGTTGTTGTCATGTTAGGTGGTTTTAATGATATCCTGGACCCACCCTTACACAACCCACCACCGCCCACCACCCACGGCCTATCATTATTTTTTTTATAGCACGTCAAACAGGGCAGGTGTAAATCAGGTGTGGCTGGGGGCTGTTTATAGAGCCACAGGGCAGGGTGGAGAGAGGGTGGAGGGTGGAGGTGGATGGAGATAGGGAAGAAAGTGGGGCATTGTATGATATGAGTGGTGGTGGTGGTGGTGGTGGTGGTGGTGGTGGTAGTGGTGGTGGTGGTGGTGGTGGTGGTGGTGGTGGTGGTGGTGGTGAGGAGGAGGAGGAGGGTGATGTGTGTGTGGTCTGTCCTCAATGTCAATCATCACTACTACCTCCTCCTCCTCCTCCTCCTCCCCCTCCTTCTCTCTCCCTTCCTCCACCACGCCATCTATCAGCATCACAAAGCACTAAACTGTTCAACATAGAATGGCTAACGGTGGTAACTTTCGCCCTTGTGTGTGTGTGTGTGTGTGTGTGTGTGTGTGTGTGTGTGTGTGTGTGTGTGTGTGTGTGTGTGTGTGTGTGTTGCTAAGACTTCAGACTCTTAATAGATCGACATTTGAAGTAGAAGTATCGGCAAATCTTATCTTTATGAGAGAGAGAGAGAGAGAGAGAGAGAGAGAGAGAGAGAGAGAGAGAGAGAGAGAGAGAGAGAGAGAGAGAGAGAGAGAGAGAGAGAGAGAGAGAGAGAGAGAGAGAGAATAACAAAAAAATCATTGCACCACCGCTGTTGCATGTCTTCTAGTGCTCTGAGGCGTGGGCGTGTACTCCTCTCTAACCCCAAATTAAGATAGGGACCCCCCGAAAAAAAAAAAACACGAAAAAAAACAAAAAAACATGGGCCTCTCTCTACCTACAAGACCTTCACACAAACCTATCATTACACACCGGAAATACACCTTCTCCCGGACACATTCAATAATTACTCAATAATTACTAGACTTCTCAACATCACGACTTATATTTTTTTACGATCAACATTATAGATACCATTTTTTGGGTCCAACTGCATGGTGTAATCTTAATAATATCGCTTTTTTCTGGTATAACTCCACCCCGATAGTTACCCTTCGCTCTGGGTGCCAAAATATAGGGTGTCAGTGCCCTCTGGTGCCTAATATTAACCTTAGAAGTGAGGGTGAGGAGGAGGCAATGTGTGAAGGGGTGAAGGAAGGTGATACGGGGGATGGCTACGAAGGGGATGTGAGAAAACAGTGAAAATTAGCAAGAAAACGTGTGAAAAGAGTTGACTAGGAAAGGAAAGGAAAGGTAATGTGAAGCAAGGAAAGAAACAAGAAAAAAGTTGATTGAAAGTGAATCCATGAATGAGAAGAAGAAAAAAAAGTGAGATCAAAGAGGAAAGGGAGAAAAAAGAGGAAGAGGATAAAAAAGAGGAGGCAATGATCTGAAAGCATAGCACGTGGAGTGAATGCGGAGGTGGAGCGATAAGGCCACTGCACCACCTCCACCAGGAATTGCAAGGCGAACCCGCGAACCCAACAACACACTCATGGTGAAATATATGGGTTAATAACGGACTAACTGTAACCAACTGCCTGAAGGAGATAGGAAAACAAAACAAAAATCGTTCTGCCTATACTACTTAGATTATGTTCCTGATAGGGGTGAAGGGGAGGGTGTGGGAGGGAGGGGGAGGTATTAGTATTAGCCAGAGGGAGGGGAGGAGGGTAGGGAGCAAGACATTTGTGTTTTATTGTAGGAAGATAAAAAAAAAAAATTCCTTAGTCAGATTTGGACCAGGTAAGAGGGCGGATAGCATGCTCAGGAAGGCAAGGCAAGCCCAGGGGCAAGGAGGACAAAGGACACTAGGAGGAGGAGGAGGAGGAGGAGGAGGAGGAGGAGGAGGAGGAGGAGGAGGAGGAGGAGGAGGAGGAGGAGGAGGAGGAGGAGGAGGAAGACCAGTTCGCTAAGCACCATCACACACCAATGGTCTTCAGGAGGTAATGAGACAAGGAAGGATGGCAGGGTCACCTTTTAACCACCACCACCATCGTTACTCTTCCAGCAAGGAGGAATATATATATAAGGAAGTCCACGTATCTCCACGCCTCGCTGCCTGTCCTGTCCCTCTTACCCCCAACACTCCAGCAACACCTGAGGCTAGTAGGAGGTGCAGGAGTAATCAATGCACGTGTAACAGGTAAGGAAATGCGAAGGTAAGGTAGCGAGATAGGATTAATAATAAAAATAAGTACCCCAAGGTGAGGCGGATCTGGCGGGCTTGAGGGGAGGTGAACAGGGTCTCGCCGGAACAACACTCCACCCACGCCCACCTCGCACCTCGCACCTCAATAATTGCACCATAACCACATGTACAAGAACATTATACACGTGAGGAGGGCGGGTGTCATTACCAGACCCTTTAATGAGATCACTTGCTTCACCACCAACTTAGAGCAGACGGCACCAGCAGCTTCTAAGGGGCTTAAGAGATAGCGACGCGCGGCTCTCTTGGACTCCCTATCACACGAAGCCACTGAGCCATCACGCAATGTGTCACTCAGCCATCAAGTGTAT
>JAXIVD010003272.1:0-7500 GCA_036785275.1 Cancer borealis
AATTACGTGACATACAATTTGCGTTTAAATTATACACTGATGAATCATTATCATTAATATTATTACTAATATCATTAGTATTATAAATATTATCATTAGTATCATTATTATTGATGTTATTATTATTATCATTGTTATTATTATCATTATCATTATTATTATTACTATTGGGATTATTACTATTGGGATTGAGAGTGAGGGAATCAGATGGTCTCGCGGCACCTGTGTTGTAATCAGTACGTACAGGTGTGTTCAAGTGTGTTGGGTGCGTGACGCTTCCTCTGTGGCTTGCAGTTAATCTCGCTCCTTTGATAGCCATTGCAGGACAACTATAGCAAACTCGTGCCATCTGTGTGTGTGTGTGTGTGTGTGTGTGTGTGTGTGTGTGTGTGTGTGTGTGTGTGTGTGTGTGTGTGTGTGTGTGTGTGTGTGTGTGTTTGTGTTTGTGTGTGTGTGTTTGTTTTTGTTCATGAATCAACATTACCACTGACGTTTATCCAATGAGAAAATAAACACAGTAGATTTTTTTCTCTCTCTCTGTTTATCTCTCTAATGCACACATAGAGGCTCATATTTTGTTCAGTTAGGTTAGGTTAGGTTTAGTTTTATACCTGAAACATATATATACCGAAATTGTTCTTATTACTTATTGTTATTTATTTGGAAGCTGTGAAAGTTGAAGTCACCGGGAAGAAAAGTTACTTAAGCGGAGCGGTAAAGAAATCACCCAAGTCTTGCAATAGCATCTTCCCAGCGCAGAGTTAAGCCTTCAAAAACACCGCACCGCAAGCACCTGTATTCATTATAATGCTTACTTTGGCTGTCTCCGCGTGTGGGTTTCAGATTTTGTTTTAAGTATCAATACACAAAACCCTGACTCTATACATATTGTGTTTCTCGTGAGGAAGAGTGTTGTTCGTGCCGAGATAGGAAGCTTAATTTTGTCCTTCATATTAACTTGTGGGTGTCGAGAAGATGATGTTGACGTGAGGAAGCTTAGTGTATATGCATGACTCGAAGCAAATTAACTCTAGAGGGACAAACTATTATGTTAGATTGCTATTGGTGGCTACGGCAGCAATAAAATGATAGTTATATGACTACTGGTGGAGTGATGAATAGCAATAGCAGACGAAAATAGCAATAGCAGCAAATAGAAGAAGGATATTGAGCAATAGGAACCATAACACTAGAAAGAGTAGGAGTGTTAGGCCAAAGTGCCAAATCCGTGTGACAACGCTGCAAACACTTATTGTGAAACATGTGACAGCGGCGGTGGCGTCTGTTGTCTCAAGTGGTCCAGGTCAGCATTCTCCTCAAACTGTTTCCTTGGTTTATTTTTACTTCCTGCTTTCCTTCCTCTTGCTTGCCTCGACTGGCGTATGACTCTGGACTTTTATAATTTTGCGCTCTCTTTTAATTTTCCTTTGTTCTGACTAAATAGGTTATGGTACAAACTTTAGAATGACGGGCCTGTCAGCATAACCACATAAAGCCTACGGGTAACACTGACATTTTGCCTCACAACTTCCATAGACAGTCCTTTACCACACGCTTTTCTCCGTCATCTTCATCTCTGACTTCGTTGAACTTTTCCTCCATAAGCATTCCCTTCGGGGTTCCCTTTCCTCCTTCCTCCGTTCGCACTCTTCTCCCTGTAATGCTCCACCACGTCCTGCTTCTCCCTTTACACCTCCAACAGCCTCCCTTTATATGCCCAAGTTAACCACTTGGAGTCTCCTTTCAGGCCTTCACTTGACACCCCTTCTTCCCTCAGGTCTCCGTTTTATGCTCCTCGGACCCTTTCCTCTTCCTCTTGCTCCTGCTTCTGCCCCTAGCCCCCCTATCATCCCGTTCCTTCCAACGAACTCGGTGTTCTTTTTTTCCTTTTTATCAATAAAGGAAATGTTTTCCTGGCTGGAGGAGACGACAGGACGTCAGAATCATTTGTCTCGCCGTTTTTCCGTCTGGAGATCTGTACATGACATCCCCTCGAAGCAACTGTGAAGGGGAAGGATGAGTTTCTTAATGGTTTCAAGAAAATATGTCCATCCAATGATTTGTTTTCCGCTGTATAGAGGAAGAAAAGTTGTCTGTGATGAGTTATCAAGAATTGTTTTATGTTGTCTCTTGCATAGCTGAAAAGAAAGTTTTAAAAGTAATTACTTGAGGTTTTGCTCCTTTCGGGAATTGGTTCGAAAAGGTTTAAAGGGAAGTAGGATGGTTTTGTTATCTCTTACGTAATATTTCGCGTAACGAGCTTTTTCGTAATGACTTTTGGACTGTCATCCATCTGGACTTGACGTTTAGTATCGTCCACTGAAAGCTCAATTACAAAAATGAAATTAGCCATGCAATGTACCCGAGATATTGCCGCTTTAAAATTCAAGTTATGAACGATTCCTTACCCACACGATCACCATTTCCTTTACATATACAAAACAATGAAAATTTTCCCTTATTTTACTTCTCAACTTTTTACTTCCCTTCTGGCCACACTCTCTACTTTGCTTCTGATGCTCCCGTTCCCTCGAAGATCAGAGTGCATAATCTTGCTTAGAGCAGCGCCTCCTATGTGGTGGGAAGGGAAGGAGTCCCAGTCGGAACCTACTCGCAGCACTAAACTCCCAGCCTATTGTTCACTGCCATTGTGTCTTGAGAACCACGCACGATAAGAATATTGAAATGTCACCACCAGAAGAAGCAACTCCAGTCTCGGTAATTCGTGGATAGAGAAGTAGAGAGAGAGAAAGAAAGAAACAAGAGTAACGTAGATATTAAAGGAAGGAGTATGCTAGGGAAGGACATAAGGAGGGTGTGAGGGAGAGATACAAACACCGTCAAGGAGGAAGG
Organism: Cancer borealis; assembly: GCA_036785275.1. Classification (NCBI taxonomy): domain Eukaryota; kingdom Metazoa; phylum Arthropoda; class Malacostraca; order Decapoda; family Cancridae; genus Cancer; species Cancer borealis. Next base: position 2,854 of record JAXIVD010003272.1, read on the forward strand.
TGTGCAGGTGGTGGCGTGGCGCTGCATTCTGCACGTAAATACGGTCCAGTAATAAACGAGTAATGAAAGCTTTTGTCACGGCTGGAGACGCAATTACCTTCAGTCCTGCGGGATGTGGTTATCTCATTACCACGGACAGGTAAGCGGACGGACGGTGCGTGAATGAAAATAATTTAATAAACAACACGCCAAAATTAATACGAAAATTATAAGTGAATAAAATACTGAAAAATATACAAAAATACGAATACATATGATAATTAAAGGAATAACACCTGATAAATCTAATGATGACTATATACGTGAATTTAAGTCAAGTACCACCTTTCACCTAAGCTATGAGGCCCAAAATTAGCTGCCACGTGGTATTTACGGCTGAAATCAACAAGGGTGACGGCTTCCCACCAATACTAGTGCTGCTTGCAAAGGCGACCTGCTTGTAATACCTTGTTTATTTGGCTTCGAGGAGGCAGTGAGGGAAAGAGACCACACGTGCAGGGAGGAATTCTTTGATGTGGGGACGTGAAGGGGAAGCAGAGTTAGAGCAATGCATCTAGAAGTGAAAAATGGAAGGGGATTGAAGTGACTGATGCTCTTAGTGTGAGGAAATATAGAGCGGCAGGAAAGGGAGATGAAGGAATGGGAAGGAAAAAACAAGGTACTTATACTTGGGGATGAAAGAAGGTTTGGCTTAAAAAATAAATGGAAATATAGATGAATATAAGAAAATGAGGTTTCAGTTCTCTATCTTTACGAATATAATGCTACAGTGAGCAACAGTTACTATTTTACATTGTATTTTTCACAGATGATATTAAGTTGGTAATTTATTCCAAAGTTATGAAAGCAATTAGAGACCCAAGGATCCTACTGGGAGAGAAAGTTAGATTATTATTATTATTATTATTATTATTATTATTATTATTATTATTATTATTATTATTATTATTATTATTATTATTATTATTATTATTATTATCATCATCATCATTATTAAAGTGATGCATTACTACTCATAACATTACACAGGTAGCCTAATAACACCACATCCCACCACAGGTAATAATACAAACCCAGCATTAAAAAGTCTCAACATCTACCCCGCCTCGAGGCACCACACCCATTACTTCCCATTCATTACACTGCCGCCTCAATCACTCGGCCAAGCCACAGGAGGTCTGGCTAAGCGAGTGTGTTACCTGTGCCAGCTGTGTACATGGTTTATTTTGCTGTGTGATGCTGTTATGGTTAGTTTGTTTAGTTGTCAAGAGTGTGTGAGTAATTATACTAATGATTTCTGTTTGAAAGAGTGAGAGAGAAAGAGAGAGGGAGAGAGGGAGAGAGAATTACATATATACATACATCCAGACAGACAGACAGGCAGGCAGGCAAGCAGGCAGTTATAGAAGAAACGAAAGAATTTTTAATATCCCGAGGAATCAGTTTTAAGACTTGATGGCATAAAAATGTGTATTAAAACGTCAAACACACAAAAATATATAAGAATGGTTGGAGAAAATACAGGAAGAGAAGCAGACGAAGAAAACAGCGGCACAGAGGAATATAAAAGAAAGGATCACGAACAGAGAATAACAGAATAATGATCTATAAATGATAAAAGAAGTCGTCTCTGTCTGTCTGTCTGTCTGTCTGTCTGTTTGTATGTGTGTCTTGTCATCCTATCCTTCCTGTCGTGTGTGTTTGTCTGTCCATCTGTGTGTGTGTGTCTGTTTGTGTACCACTATTACCACCATTACAACTGCGAACACAATTCTTTCTAGTAATAATATATATCAATAAGCAGTACAGTGGTTAGCAAAAATGATAATGATGATGATGATGATAATAATAATAATAATAATAATAATAATAATAATAATAATAATAATAATAATAATAATAATAATAATAATAATAATATTGCCTCGTGTATATTAGCAGGCATGAGAGGTGGCTGAGGTGAATCAATAGCAAATGTCCTGCTATGCTATTAACCCCACACGCCCCCTTGATGCTGGTAGGTCATGGGTGGTGAGGAGAATCGAGGGGAAGGGAAGGGAGGCTGAGGGAGGCGAGTGAGGGAGGAATGCAATGAAGAAAGAAAAATGTGAATGTGGAAAATATTTAATTTATATTCTTTATTATGTATGTTTGCTTGTGTGTTTTTGTATGTGTGTTGGGGGGGCATGAGTATGTTGAGGGGGGGTGAGTATGTTTGTGGATGAGTGTGAGTGTGCATTCGTCCGTGTTTCCCTGTCATTCAAATCTATGTTTCACCAATGTGGGCACGTTCGTATGTTTCGCCCGTAATGGTATCGACATATCAGCTCCGATTTATCTGCCATTATTACTTTATACCTTAATTTTCCGTCTGATAGAACAGTTTGCCTTTTTACGTAATTGATGCCACGCCAAACTTTTATATCAGTGACTATGGTTGAAATTATTGAAGTGGGACTCAATGATAATGTATTGAGGTCCATAGGTAGGGATGTGTTTAGGGATCCACACACCTGCTACCCACACACCTGCCGCCCACACACCTGCCATCAACATACCCATCACTCACACACCTAGAAGTACACCTGAATGTATCACTTCTTCCTTATCTTATCTTTGAACACGTTTATAGATATTTTCCAAGTTTATTTTTATGGCTAACTTGTTTTGATGTCTTATTTATTAACCTACGCAGACGCCGCCTAACCCCAACACAGATAGCTTAACAAAACGAATCACCCGTATGTCAAACACTACCATACCAAACCCTGTCACCTTTCCACCTAAGTTATCATCTGTACCCAAACCCTCAAGTTACCATGTAGCCAAACCTCCACAACACGATCCTCAGTACATTGAATCTGACAGGCAACAACAACAAGCGGTTCTTGCTGTCAGTTCGTCAGTGTGATTTAGTGATTAGATTAAAGTCCATGCATTCATGTATAAATTATAGGTTTTGGCTCGGCCCCGCAGCCTTACCCTCGTTAGTAATCGGAGGGAGAGGTGATAAATAAATAGCACGAAGGGCGGAAGAGTGGTAGGGAACGGAAAAGAGTGTAGAGGAGAAAATAAGTTGAGAAAAGAATGTGGTAATAGTCGTGATGGTGACGCTAGGATTGTGTTGGTTAAGTAATGTTTGTTAGGTAATGGGATGGTTTATTAATAGCCTTACAAACCACAGTGAACTTAAGCTGGTGGGTGTGTACATTCTCACCGCCATTGTAAGTCACAGGAAAGCTAGCATTGAGAGGGAAAGCCACACGGTTCAGCTTCATGGGGATTTACGGAACCGCACACGCACACGCACACACACAAACACACACACACACACACACACACACACACACACACACACACACACACACACACACACACACACACACACACACACACACACACACACACACACACACACACACACACACACACACACACACACACACACACACCATAGTCTTAGTGTTAGAGTGAAGACAATACCATTGAGATTTACCAGTGTCTAGAGAGGAGGCAGACAGGATATAGAGCGGACGAAAAGGGAAGTAAAGGGATAAACAGGGACGGAGTAAAAAAGGAACGAGGAGGAGGAAGACGAAAAACAGATAAAGAACACGTAGGAGGAGTAAGGAAATGGGTTCCAGCAACACAAACAGGCTACACAGAGGCTCCCACGAAGGAAAAATGGAGGGAGGAGGAAGAGAGGAGGAAAAATGAAGGGAGATGAAGGACGAGGAGGATGAGGAGAAGGAAGAGGAAGAGGAAAAGGAAGAGGAGAAAAAATGGGCGGAGAGCCGGAAAAGGAGTATGAAAAATTAACAGATGGAAGGAGGAAAAAGATTAGGAGGAAGAAGGGGAAGTGGGATAGGAAGTGAAGATAGAGGAAGAGAAGCGTAAGAGGAAGAAGAAGAGGAGATAATTATTAGGCGATCCTTACCATACTTCAAAAGACTTCCTTCAGTACTTCAATGAATCCTATTTCTGCTGCGGGAAGGACTTAGATATCCTTTCAGTTCCATCTTCAAACATACTCTCCTTCTATTGTGCTGTCTGAATCGATGAAAGGATTCTAGCGGCGCCCTTGACACCCTTGCCTCATCCTTCTCCCCCGATGTTGTCTCTTGGTGTTTCACTTTAATACGAGTTTCATGTCACCGTGGCCTCAGATCGCTGTTTCTTATCGCGGTGAAGACAAGTTTAAGGATAGCAAGTTTGTCTTTCATCTTCTCCTCCACGCACGAGCTTTCCTTTCATGCCGCTTTGGCTCTCTGTGTTTTTGCTTTTCATCTTCCTTGTATCCCATGTGATCTTATTGGACGTGTATCCCTTCTATTTTTTATATCGTCATGATTTCTTTTTTTTCCTCGTGTTTGTTATATAGATCTTTCTTCCTCCTACCTTTCATGCCCTCCCTTCATCTCTTCCTCCTCCCTATCCTTCACTATTTTTCATCCAAAACCAGCCTGTCACCCCTTGCCACGTGCATATTCTGAAATAAGGAAAAGCGAGTGGACGAACGTTATGAAAAGTTTTGATGTATTATGAAGACAGGATTGGGAATAAGTCATTAATTTTCAGGATGGCACACACTAAGCCGGAGTGCAGCGTGTGTATATCGTCCTCCTAAGTGATGTTTCCTGTTATAAT
>JAXIVD010003272.1:15000-22404 GCA_036785275.1 Cancer borealis
AAACTGCCATTCTCGATCGAATATTCTGTCGAATCTAGTTTTCTCTTGGCACTGATATGATTCTGCGTTTCTTCGATAAATGTGCATACATCTTTCCATCCTCGTTGCCTATTTTATGGATTTTTTTCTCCCTGAATTCGTGGAAGATTACGTTTTCTTTCGTCTGTAAATGTAAAGAATCCTGACATCTGAGATATCAATCGAATTATCATAAGATTATATTAAGGTAGATTATCAGAATTGTCTCAGTGAGTTTCTTGGTGGTGGTTGGAGTGGCTGGGTGAGGTGGTAGATGGAGGCTCGTTACTGTCAGGCTGGATCTTGCTCGTTTGTGGTCATGATCCACTCTGACCTGCCTCGTTTCCCATTAATTTTATCTCCTTTAACGACCTTCGCCTGTGGGACTCTAGGACGTTTGTTGTATTAATCCCAGGAGGTTGATAACACTGTATTACATTTGTTGAACTTGGCAACGTTTACTAGTAGGAAGTTCACCCTAAAATGTTAACCAAAAACCATGACATCACGTTTCGCGGCTTCATCGGATTTTCATTCACTCGGACACTGCATCGGATTACCTAGCACGTTCCTGTCAATCTCCTCGCACTGCTGAAGGGTTTTGCACTTCATTACTACGACAGCGGCATTAACGCACTGTAAGAGAGCAGCTATCCATCTGTGGAGCTGGAATTTCATTTGGCATCATGCGCCCTCTTCCTTGGCAATCTCCCGAAACTTTTAGAACAATCCTCTTAGCTCAGCGGCACAACCAATCCCCAACTCCTGCCGGAACCCACGCCATCGGAGGGTAGAGGCGGTGAGGACCTGAACGGTATTAGGAAGGAGAGGCCGCGTCCCTTGCCGTCCTGATTTAGAGGTCAGCGGGCCGTTATGAGCGACACTAATGCAATTTAGGGTAATTCTGAGCCTTTTCAGGATGCAGAGGAGAATGCAGCAGAGAGGATCGGGCCAAATTATTCTCCAGTTATATATTGCTTCAATAATTTTGCCTTAAAGAGAATGATGATGGATAATAATCGAAACAAAGGTAGTGTTAAAAGAGTTATTGCGCGTTACTTTGATACTGTTGTTAGAATTTAAGATGGACAAAGTTTCTGTCTTATTCTTGACCTTGCTGTGCTACGGAGGCAAAGTGTTTTTATCTTTAGAGACGCGTCCTTGCCACAAGTTATCCCTCACGGTATTACTCATAGGCTTAGATGTATATGATTTTCCCCCTTCAGGAATTAGTAAGACAAGGGAAGAATACAAATATGAATAATGATCATGAATGGGAAGTTAATCGTTGATATTTGTTATGCTTTTCTTATTTCATCCTTCAGTTCCTTTTACATGGTTTTCTTTTCATTCTCTTTTTCCAGTCAATTTTTGAATTTGTTTCTTTTCCATCTCGTCTCACTTCATTGTTCTATCACGTCACTGGCAATCCTCTCCCGTCAGCATCTTACCGTCTCTTTTTTTATCTTACTTTATCCGCTCCTCTCTTTCCTCCCTTATTCATCATATTACTCTCCATCCCATCCTACGCTTCTTCAATAACTATTCTTTCCCTACCGTCTCCACCCATTCTATCACCTAATTTCAAGGCTGCAGCTTTAGTCTTTCCAACTCTCCATTGCCGTCCATTCATGTTACTCTACTTCCTTGAATCCTCCGCTTCATTCGTTTCCCTCTTTGATGGTTGCCTCCTCCTCCTCCTCCTCCTCCTACTCCTCCTCCTCCTTCCCCTCCTCCTCCTTCCCCTCCTCCTCTTTCTCCTCCTCCTCTTCTTCCTCTTCCTCCTTCTTCCAGTAACTTGATTATCACACTAATTGCACCAGGAATCTCGCCTAGTCTGGTTCTCCTTGATGGTCAGGTCAGGTAAGGGTGACTTGTCCGAGATCGATATCCTTGTCTGGTGACGGAAAATTTACACAATGGTTTCTGTACGATGTGTGCTTCTTAGCTTTGTTTATTTATACAGGGAATCCATGACGAGTGTGTGGTGTGGATGGACGACTAGTTGGTATTAAGAAGGTGTTTATAAGTGAATGTAGTTTGGTTTGGTCGATGGCTTAAAGGGATTCGTGGCCTGAGTGCGGTGAGGTTAAAAAAAGTGTACGAGGGAAAAAATGTGAAGTTCAAAGCCAACCTAAGCTGTGAAAATATGAATGATTATGAAAGGAAATAAAACTGAGGGAAAATAAGCCATGAGTGTAAAAATCAATAAGAAAAAATCTACTTCAATAGGTAATAAAATACGTATGTAAAATTCAATTGTTGAATATAACTGAATTTTCACATTATCATTCTCTCAACAGTAATGAAGAGGGAAAATATAATATCATAATTTCTTTGTCTTTTTCTACCGTTTCTTTATACAACTATGAGCTATTATCAACCTTTGTCTGTGCACCTTATTGTGTTTCAGTGATGATTATCTTCCATTAATTTGCAGATTACTCTAACAATCCAAAATTACCTCCTTCCAATTAGTCTACATTGTCAAGGCTCAGACCATCCCCCATCTCTCTCTCTCTCTCTCTCTCTCTCTCTCTCTCTCTCTCTCTCTCTCTCTCTCTCTCTCTCTCTCTCTCTCTCTCTCTCTCTCTCTCTCTCTCTCTCTCTCTCTCTCTCTCTCTCTCTCTCTCGAGTAGTAACCGAATCTTGGCACCTCTGACACCTTAGAACGATCAATTACTACATGGACCAGAAGCTGTGATGGTTTTCTTTACTGCCTACTAAAGGGAACTTGATCGTAATTTGACTGCATGGGAGGAGCGCTGTGGGTGCCTCGTGTCGCACCTTACTGGGAACTCTCACCTCGCTTCCTCCTCCTTCTCCTTGGCTCATTTATATTCGTAGTCACCCGGGACGTGCTCTTCCATTCCAGCGTCTCAAGGTTGTCGCTCCCAAATTGTAGTTCTTGCTAGATGTGTTTGCATGTATACCTACCTACACAGCCGCGGTGTGGTGTGTGGGGGGTGTGTGTGTGTGTGTGTGTGTGTGTGCGCGTGTGTGTGTGCGTGAGTGTGTGTGTGTGTGTGTGTGTGTGTGTGTGTATGTGTGTGTGTGTGTGTTCCTGCATGGTTTGTCTCCCTGCTTGTACGTATATATGCGTAAGAGAGGGTGAATGAGAAGAGAAGAGAAAAGAAAGAAGTGAAGTGAAGTGAAGTAGAGAGAAGCAACTTATTCCTTTTATCTGTCACCTATTTCTCACATGTTGTTCTATTTTACATAATTTGAAAACATATAACGATGCCACAACTCTGTCAATGTATCCTCACTCCTGTTGCCTCCTCCCTCAGCGCATCCTTCTTGTATTCAAGGAAGGACTTCCACTACCTTGGTCTTTTCTTTCCCCACAGGTAAAGGATAGGCGCCTTGACGATCAGTGGGGCGCGTGGAAGGTAGGAAGAAGGAGTGTGTTGTTTGCCTTCATGTGCCATTTACGAAACCCGAGTGTAAAGTGGATAAGAGTTAGGATAGAGAGTAAAGGAGAGAGAGAGAGAGAGAGAGAGAGAGAGAGAGAGAGAGAGAGAGAGAGAGAGAGAGAGAGAGAGAGAGAGAGAGAGAGAGAGAGAGAGAGAGAGAGAGAGAGAGAGAGAGAGAGAGAGAGAGAGAGAGAAGAGAGAGAGAGAGAGAGAGAGAGAGAGAGAGAGAGAGAGAGAGAGAGAAGAGAGAGAGAGAGAGAGAGAATGTGGTGTGTGTGTGTGTGGGTTACGAGGTTATGATAGGGTTGTTGCCAGATTATACTTACTCTCTTACATTTATATAATCAAGAGAGTTCGTGGCTATATGATGTATGTATTATTTTCACTATTATTTTCGTTTACCTCTTCATTATTATTTTTGAGTGTGGATGAGGAATGAGACTTGAGTTACATTTTTTCTTTGTCTTAGATCTTCGGGACACTTGCCGTTGCTCACCAAGGGAAGTGTTGAGTCCTTCCCTCCACTTGTCATTGTCGTAACTCTGGGGTTTATTGCCGTAGGTCAGACCTCATCCAACATCCTTTTATGACTTGTTTTCAAGCGACGTCACAGCACCAACAGTGAAGGCAAAAGGTGCCAGGGAATTACCACTCAAGGACGAGTCATTGTGTTAATCAAGCCAGTTCCTTGACAATATTCTGTTATTTTGTGGAGTTTCTCGGTTGTGGGAACGAGATAAATATATTCTTTGAAAAGTCTTCCTTATAGATTATCAACAGTGGGCAAGAAGTATCAAGAAAAATACAAGAAAAATAGCACTAGAACGCTAAGGGAAGTTGCGAGCAAACCTGACAATGAGAGACCTATTAGAAGCTGAATAAACCATCTCCTTGTGTGTGCAGTGATGATTTTTTATTTCAGTGATAACTCCAAATCTATTTAGAATTTATGGCATAATATTTGAGGCCAGTCGAAAAACAGAAAAAAACAGGAAATTCATAGCAAGCCACCACATTGTAATACACTAGGACCACCACCTTGACCCTTCTATATACGGTACCACTGCGCTAGGATCCCTCAGAAAAAATGTTCGTAAATCGCGGCAGCTGTATCGTGAAACATCCATAACAAAGGTGCAAGGAAGCTATAAGACACCCACGTGACTCCTTTGTCCCTTTGCTGAGGCTCCTGCTTCAGAAAATGTGCTCATGTTGGAGTGTCGTGGAAGCAGAATAGCCTCCCCGGCCGCTGCTCACGTAAGAGTGCAATAAATCAGGAAGGGAAATGCGTAGTGAAGGTTAGTGCGCCTTACCTCATTCTAACCCCAGGCAGGTCACTTTCGTAATATCTTTTTGCTGAGGTTTACGCTTGCTTCCTCGCCCCGTGGCAGGACCTGGTGCGGAGTGGGAGGGTGGAGGACCTCATGGTACGTATACAGAGGATGGTTTTCTGTTACGTTACCGGCAGGATCTTAATAGCAGTGACCCAGTGCAGCATTAAATTAACATGGAAGCGTGAGGCAGATAATTGCATTGTCCGCTAGAACGTTAACTTAACCTTATGTTGTACCGGTCTAGCGCGCACTGGTCTAAGCGATGTACGAGTATTACAACAATGGCAATTTAGTATTAGTATTGGTCCATTTGAAGATGCGTAGTGTCCTCCTTTCTTGGAACGGCGGCCAACAACATTGTGAAAAAGTTTTGGTTGACTCGTTTCTTGAGTGATGACAACCGTGTTTCAGAATATCTCCATCCGCCGTTACCCATACGTTACAAGGCTCTGTGGCGTGCGCTTTCCAAAGGAGCCGCTTCTTTATGGAGAACATTTTACATAAACCTCTCGAACTCCGATGATTTAACGGACACAAAGGAAGCGCAGCAAAGTTTGAACTTTATACAGTACGAAGAAAACACGGAGAGAAAAAGACCATATACTTCTACGTAAAAAATAAAGGGAGGTGAAGGAAGGGATGGAATTAATCATGGCTTCATTAATCACCGTTCTAATTGACGAAAGAAGAGCGACGAAGCGGAAAACAATTAATACTTAGAGGTATGAAGCTTCACACTAATGAGCTCATGAGTGGAGGGTCGGCCTTGATAAAATGGATAGTAGTTAGTGAGGTTTCTTTACTCATTTTGTGGGAGAAGGAGGAATGGGTAGTGGGAGATAAGGTGGGAGGCGTCGGGGAGAATATATTTCGTTGGTGGAAAATCTGGGAAGTTCTCGTTGGGTGCCCTTCGCCGCAACCCCGACCATGTTTAATCCCGAGGCAGCTCACGGGGGCACGACGCTGAGTTAGTGTTGTACGGAGGGTTGGAGGGGGGCAGGGGGGACAGGGGGCAAGGGGGCAAGGGCAAGGAGGCAAGGGGGCAATGGGAGCAGGGAGCAATGCAGCTGAATGGCCTCGTTAAGGTTTATGTTACGTCTTATTTTGGTTTCTCTTGCTCTGCTTTTCTCTCGTCTCGTTGTTTTCGTTGGTTGTGTTGTGTGTTTTAATGGTTTCTTTTCCTTTTCTCTCTCTCTCTCTCTCTCTCTCTCTCTCTCTCTCTCTCTCTCTCTCTCTCTCTCTGTCTCTCTCTCTCTCTCTCTCTCTCTCTCTCTCTCTCTCTCTCTCTCTCTCTCTCTCTCTCTCTCTCTCTCTCTCTCTCTCTCTCTCTCTCTCTCTCTCTCTCTCTCTCTCTCTCTCTCTCTCTCTCTCTCTCTCTCTCTCTCTCTCCTCTCTCTCTCTCTCTCTATACGTTGTTGTTGTTATTGTATTACTTGTAAGGAATCCAAGGTGTAATAAGTGTATAAAACAAAACATCTAACTTCTTGCCTCATATTGTTTTGTTTTTTTGTATGTGAGTGTTTGTCTTTTAGCTTTTTTTTTTTCTTCCCAGTTTTGAAGGTCATTATGAAGGTAGTGGTGAAGGCAGGTGAGCAGGGTAAGGCAGAAGGGGGAAGACGAAGCAGGCGGGAACAAGGGGGATCAAGGTCACTCACAAAACTGGAGTAATAAATCATAAGGTGAAACAAGATTGATGGAAAAAGTAAAGAAAAAGGGAACTAATATATTATGATACATTTCCTCTCCATTTTTTTTTCCTTTTACATTTTATTAATTTGAACTTCTCTTGAGGATACTATAAATGGAGATGCTAATTTGGATACATGTGTGGGCGAAGAAAGCAAAGTAAAAATGTAACAAGACTAGAGGGAACTAGGATGGGCTTAGAGGGGGAAAGGTTATGTAGGTAATGATAAAAGGACGGAGGGACAGGAAGTTCAGGAAGTTCAGGTGTTTCAAAGAGAGGAAGTTAAGACGTTGAGAAGAATTTGCATGTGAAAGAACTAGGTTAGGGCGAGAGGAGAAGAAAGTTGAACTAGTAAAAATAGCATAGAAGAGGGAATAGCGAGGAGGGAAAAAAAAAGAAGGGTTGAGGGAGGTAAGGAAGGAAAAAGTGATAGAAAAGATCGAGGTTATCTAGGGAAAAAAAAAGGAAGAAAAGGTTGTATTCTGTAGTTTACTTTTTTGACGGATTACTAAGAAAATAATAAATACTAAAATATGTTACTGATATGTAATGAAGTTTTTTTTCCTAAGAAGGGATTTCATGATGTTTTTGTATAGTATGTAAATAAAGTAACCGATAGACTGATAGATACATAGACATATAAAAAAAAATAAAAAACTAATCTGTCTATCACTTCCTATATCTTCCCTCCTCTCTCTATTTGTCAGTCAGTTTGTGTGTCTGTCTATGTCTGTGTTTGTGTTTGTGTGTCTGTTTCTGTTTGTATGTATGTCTGCATTTCTCTCTTTCTTTCCTTTTCTTTCTTCTCTCTCTCTCTCTCTCTCTCTCTCTCTCTCTCTCTCTCTCTCTCTCTCTCTCTCCTCTCTTCTCATCTCTCATCTCTCTCTCTCTCTCTCTCTCTCTCTCTCTCCTCTCCTCTCTCTCTCTCTCTTTTACCTTTGCTTACACT
>JAXIVD010003272.1:22604-27604 GCA_036785275.1 Cancer borealis
ATAGGATTACCGGCGTCTGTTGAAATCGCTATCCTTATTTTTTATTTGCTTATTTTTTTATTCGTTGGTTGGTATTTTTTCTGTGTATTATAAAAAAAAATCAAACTCCACTTACCTGGATCTGATTATCTGAACATGACTTCCTCTCCCTCTCTCTTTCTTTTTATTTTTTATTTTTTTTATGCATATATTTTTTCATTTAACTGTTCCACCTTTACTGAATGAGAATATTCAACTAAAAAAAAGATAAAAATGAATGCGATTAATATCATTTATATATATAATATTTTTTTGTTTGATCGTATCTATTATAAAAAGGTTTCAGACCTACCAATACATATTACAACTATTTGATACCATACCAATGATAATGAAAGACAAATTATAACGATAATAACAATAATACTCACCATTTTATTCTTTTCGTAACTTTTAAGAGGTAGGGAAGGATGAAGGAAGGGAGGGAGAGGAAGAGGAAGGGAGAATGAGACAGGCAGAGAGAGGGACAGTGAGACAGAGGAAGATAGAGACATTGAAACATAATAGAGACATAACACGGAAAGAGAGGAACTGAGGAAAGGAAAATAAGACAGACAAAGGGAAGGATGGATGGACAGTGGAAGAGGGAAGAATTGAGGCAGACAGAAGAATTGAAGAAGGGAGAATGAGACAGAGGAAGGAATAAAGGGACAGTGGCAGAGGGAGGATGATGCAGGCAGTGGTGGTGGTGGTGGTTGTGGTAGGTAAGGTAGGTTAGAAAGACTGTGTACTCAGCCAGTCGTCGTGGATTCCGTCAGTAAGTGTAAAATGTCATTGGTGGGCTGAGCGGGGTGTTGGGTGCTGGGGGCGGACCCTGCGTGAATCATTGACGCACCCCGGCTTGATCTGGGCCGACCACCATCACCACCACCACACAGACACACAGACACACATACATACACTGGTCCGTCAGATTGTCTTTCGTCCTCCTTCTCCTCCTCTTCCTCCTCTTCATTTGTCGTTGTTTTCATTTATCTCTTTCCTGTTCTAATTCTTATCATGTTAGATCTTTTTGTCCTCCTCCTCCTCCTCCTCCTCCTCCTCCTCCTCCTCCTCCTCCTCCTCCTCCTCCTCCTCCTCCTCCTACCCCCCTTCTCCTCCTACCCCCCCTCCTCCTCCACTAACTTTTACCTGAAGTCACTGTGTCGGAGTGAGGGAGGGAGGGAAGAAGGGATGGGGTGGGTGGGGAGGAGCCTTCTCACTTTCTTGACCTTCTCCCACAAGAGTGCAATAATTTACTACAGTGGGTAACCTCGTGACAAGCCTAACGACTTCCTGTTACCTGTCTGTCAACCCTGTGTGTGTATGTGTGTATGTATATCTGTATGTATGAATGTATGGATGGATGGATGGATGGATGGATGGATGGATGTATATTCTTATCTTCCTATATTCATCCTTTTCATCCACCTATTTACTCCTCCTCCTCCTCCTGTTGCAGTAAATACGATTGATTTGTAATGAACTTCCGTGTGGCCGTGAATGAGAGAGAGAGAGAGAGAGAGAGAGAGAGAGAGAGAAGAGAGAGAGAGAGAGAGAGAGAGAGAGAGAGAGAGAGAGAGAGAGAGAGACGTCAAAACATCCAGAAATATCATCCAATCTATTACCTCTCACTCCCTTCTTTCTTTCTCCCCTCTCTCCGTCCTTACCCCCATCATACCCTCTTCCTCCTTCCCTCCACAACTAGCCACACGCAGGATACACGTGGACAAGCAACACATTCTTGAACATGACTTATTAAGAAACTATAGTATACAATATTAGGTTTAAGTGAGACCTGAGAGGCAAGTGTCCAGCCAGTCAGTGCCTTCACTTTACCTTACCCACTTGGTTTCAGTTTTGGCTCTTGGAACGGAAATAGAGAGTGGTTTTAAATGGTGGTTCGTTTAGCTGGCTTCAAGTAGTACAAAGTGGCGTACTCTAGGGTTCGGTACTTGGCCCCGTTTTATTTTTGATGTATGTTAATTATGTTGATGACATTTAAAGGTTTTGACATCACTGCAGAAGATTACTTTACAGTCGATCAATGAAATATAAAAAGAAAGTTAATCAGATAATCAGTAATAGATTCTTGATAAATGAAGTCAAATACTTTTTCTCAAATCGGGTCGCTTACGTCTGGAATTCTCTGGCTTCCAATATTGTTGATAGAATATCACTTATTGTTTTCATGAACTGACTAGACAATGACATTGTCTTTAATCCTCAACTGAGATGCTATTCGTATTAAGAAATATATTTTAATCAAGTTCTGCGAATATATTTATGAAATGTCACTCTTTGGAATTAGTTGCAGGTGGTCTGGTGCCGCATGTTATTGCGTGGGTTGAAGTATTGAAATAGTGATAGTTCTTATCTCATTCCTATAAAAAAAAATGTAGTTACGTTCTTTTCATGCTGTAGTATTTTTTTCTATTTTTTTTATATCCTGCCAGACTCGGCTGGAGGGAGCGGTGGGTGGGGAGGAGCCTTTGCCTTTACTCTCTTGTGCCTCTCACTTCAGATTTGATACTGTGATTTATCATACATAGTCTGGTAAGGGCCAGCATGTTCATCCTTTGTGTTCATTTGTGTTCCCCTTTTAAGCTCTCGTGAGGGATTTAAACCAAGAAATTACATTCACTGTGCGATACCGTGTTGCTTCATGACTATGACTCAGCGAGGCCGCCATCCTCCCTCTCCTCCTCCTCCTCCTCCTCCTCCTCCTCCTCCTCCTCCTTTGTCCACCACTGCCATATCCTTCTCTCTTCCCATTTTATTTCTCCTGTTTTCGCTCTACGTTGCAATTCTCAGCCTTTACTTTCTCTTTCACTTATTATCTTGTTCTTGTTGTTGTTCTTCTTCCTCCGTTCTTCCTCCTCTTGTGCTTCTTTTTCTTGTTCTGTTCTTTCTTCTTATTGTTATTATCATTAATGTCCTTTTTTTCTTCTTCTTCTTCTTCTTCTTCTTCTTCTTCTTCTTCTTATTATTATTATTATTATTATTATTATTATTATTATTATTATTATTATTATTATTATTATTATTATTATTATTATTATTATTATTATTAAACAAAAAAAAACATAAAACACCAGAAAAAAAATCAGCAGAAGATTAAGATAAATCGAGAATTGCAAGGAAAGAATATTAATTAGCAGTTTCTTAAATAAATAAACTTATGTAACCCATCCCTTCCTCTCTCTCTCCCTCCTACATTCCCTCCCTCATTCCCTCTTTCCCTTCCTCCCTCCCTCTCTCCCTCCCTCTCTCCCTCCCTCCTTCTCTCCTACAATTTGCTCAAACCTTTTCTTAATTTCCTCTTTTTGATGACTCGAAAAGTATGAGGTTTACGGAAAGAATGTATGGAAGAGTAAATAAAGAACACTCTTTTGAACTGTAGTGAAATGGAATTAGAATGTAAATGTAAGAATGTAAAATAAAATGTTAATCAGTTGTATTTCACTTACAGCTATAGAAAGAGAAACTAAATACCATTATTCCATTATATTGTGTAAATTTAGGGTAGGTCTTCTGAATGTGTTTTTGTCATAGGTGACAAGCATCACCCAGTAAAGTTAGATAAGGGTTAGATAATGATATTCTTATTAGGCAAGCAAGGGAGAAATAGGTTTTTATATTATAGTAATCAGAAAACTGAGGCCAGATTAGTGTTGAGTCTGATCTAGAAGCTCAATGTTTCAAATTTCATGAGATTAGGAGATGTGGAAATTTTCGTGAAATTTGTCAGAAATAATGTTTTTGAAATAACTCGAAAAATATGAGGTGTACGTAGAATAAGTATAGCATATAAAACTAAGAACAGGAGACACCCGTTCATTTCAATTACAGTGAAATGGAATTGGAATGTAAGTATAAATGTAAAAATCGAAAAAATGTACACTTTCATTTTTTAATTATTTGTAATTCACTTAGTTATAGGAAGGGAAACCAAATAACATTAATTCATTATATATATCAGTGGTTCCCAAACTTTTTTTCAGACTGCCGCCCCCTTGGCTCTCAGGCCACATCCCTAGCGCATCCCCCCCTCCTTCCCAAGCCCCTCTCATACGAACACACACCTCTTTCTTGGTATTAGGTATACCGTAAATTCAAAACAACTAATTTAACACTGTAAAAACATGTATATATTTCACAATTAATAATTAACCCAGTGAACCAAAGTATTTAGCTGTTTTACTAATATGAAAGTTACATCTCACCTGTAACTATCCTAACACCTTTAATGAGATGGATGTGCTTGGTGCTGGGATATCAACTTGTCAACATCAGGCTGAAAGACACTAAAATCAATTCTTAGATCACAGTGCTCAGTAATTTATTATAGATTTTATATAATTAATTTTATACCAAAATATAAATTATTACTTGATTCTGATGTCACCTTGTTGCCCCATTTGTCTTCATCGGCTCCCCAGATCTTCTACTATCTCCAGGGAAGCGGTACTTTGGAAACTCATGAACTAGTCAGTCATTCAGTAAACTAGTCATACATTCAGTCAACCAGTCAGTAAGTCATGTAGTCATTCAGTCAATCAACTGGTCTGTCATTCTGTCAACTAGTCAGTCATTCAGTCAACCAGTCATAAATTCAGTCAACTTGTTAGTCATTCCAATAATTATCCAATCAGTCAACTAGTCAGTCATTCAGTCAACTAATCAGTCACTCTACTAGTTAGTCATTCAATGAGTCATCCAGTCATCCAAGAGGCAGTGAGTGGATGCAATTTAAGACTGGCAAGGCTACCTGTCGGCCGTGACTCTCTCAAACTGTTTTTTTATCACTCCAGAAATAGCAACTCGCATGAGGAGAAAAAAACTTGCCGAATAAAAATACGTGTTTCTGTTTACAAACCACACACGCACGTCCACGTTCACACACTCACACACACGTTCACACACACGTTCACACACACACCACACACACCACACACACACACACACACACACACACACAC
>JAXIVD010003272.1:32604-37604 GCA_036785275.1 Cancer borealis
TAGACAAACACGGAGACAGGTGCTGCTCTGCCTTAGGACTTCCGGGCATGAGATCAGCGCTTTAACCATTTTTTTTAATAATATTTTTTTTCCAGGTAATCGGCAATCAGTTATATTAATGAAGCAGGAAAAAGGTTTGCCAAGTGCAGGATTTCGAAACTTACTTGTTTGTCTTATTCTATTATCATATATATATATATATATATATATATATATATATATATATATATATATATATATATATATTTTTTTTTTTTTTTTTTTTTTTTTTTTGGGCGACAGTGGTACTTCGTGGTGGTATTATTTAGAGGTGTTATGAGATCCATCAGCATGCTTCTCTATGCTAGCCATCCGATAAGATATGACACTTGATAAGGGTGATGGCGTCTTAGCATTATCTTACCATTGTCACTCTATAATCCATACTCATGACAGGCAGGTGTGTAGGTGGTGACAGCCGTGACACGAGGTGGAAGTGAGAAGAAGGAGCGGACACCTGCACAACTCTAAACGGTCCTTAATTTAATCATGATGTGTTTCTCATTATAACCGAGGTATTAATTATGTATCATCTGGGCTCTGTTGCAACCCCAGGAATCTGTCTTTGTTGTTGAACGTTTATTTACAGTTGTTAGCCGCCGCCCTGACGATTCCAGCCGCCGCCCTGACGATTCCCTGTATAGCGGTAGCCGGGAAGTGAGTTTATTGATATTGTATTTATAGACACAAAGACATATGAGAGGACGGACGGCAGCATGAGAGTGGAGGCCAAAAAAGAGAGAGAGAGAGAGAGAGAGAGAGAGAGAGAGAGAGAGAGAGAGAGAGAGAGAGAGAGAGAGAGAGAGAGAGAGAGAGAGAGAGTGAGAGAGAGTGAGAGAGCTGCCGAGTGTGTTAGTGGTGGTGGTGGTAGTGGGGTGTGTGTGTTTGTGGACGTGAATGGATGTGGCAATGATTGTAATCCTGCTGCAGTCCCTTCAAGACTCTCCTTTCCCTCCACCATCCTCAAGTAAATACGTAGTTCATCTCCACCCGACACTTTCCTTGGTATTTTGTATGCTTTTTTTCAACTCCTTTCTCTCTTTCCCTTCCTCTCCCTCACTGCCCTCCCTCCTGCCTCCTTCCCTTCACCCTCGCCTCCCCCGGTGACATACTAGTTCCCTGGAAATGTATACCCGTGCTATTAATAGGACCTTCGTCTCCAGCGCTTGAGGCTTCGTGACTGAGGCACCGCGCACGTGGGCGTGCGCCTCTCAGGCTAACTCAATACACGCAAACACACGCACTCTTATTCACACACACACACACACACACACACACACACACACACACACACACACACACACACACACACACACACACACACACACACACAACGTGGACATTACAGCCTGGTTATTTTTGTAGTGAACAGTTATTTTTACGAGTTGGTGTGCTGGGAGGTTGCTTTTCCCACGTGTTTTTGTTATGCATCATTTATATTTATATATTTTTTATACTCTTCTTCCACCTGCACCCTCCTAGTCTTTCTCCTTCCTCCCATTCCTCTCCCGCCCCAGGGTGACGAGGAAACGTCTATTTATATCTTGTAATTGACGGAGAGGGAGCGATGCAGAGAGGAACGAGGGAAGCGAGGAGGGAGGGAGGGAAAGAGGGGATCCATGGAGGACGGAGGGAGGGAGAGAGAGATCGAGAGGGGATGGGAGGGGAAGGGGAAAGGGGGGGATGAGCTATAAATAGCCACCAACGGGGATCATCTGGACGGGGACGGAGGGAGGGACCGAGGGGAGACCTTTCAGATTTTTTTCCCCTCTCTCTCTCTCTCTCTCTCTCTCTCTCTCTCTCTCTCTCTCTCTCTCTCTCTCTCTCTCTCTCTCTCTCTCTCTCTCTCTCTCGTCATGTGTTGCTAGATAAGCCTGCCGTCTCGAGGGGCGCCGCGCCAGGGGTGTCTCGTGCGGCGGCGGTGGTGGCGACACACAAACCCGCCCCTAAACCTCAGCTACACGTAACCTTGAAATCTCGCTCTAATTACGTAACTCAAATTTGTGGCACAGGTAAACACGTTGGGGACGGCGATTGTAAGACAGGTGCAACTCTATTGAGCGTCACGTCCAGATGTCGCGGCCATAACACAAGATTGCATAACTAGTCTAGGGTCGCCGAGGAGATTCAATAAAACTAGATTATTTTGCCACTTGCTCAGGTGGTCACTGGCTCGCCGTGGCCAGAACGCGGCGCTCAGCCCAGTCAGTGTTTGTTGCTTAGCTTGTTTGTTTCCCCCGAATGATCGGTTTCGTTCCCTATCCATTGGGTATAAGAGTCATGAATAAGAAGTATATTAGTTTAGGTTTGTTTACATTGGGGCAGCTTCCCATAATAGCAACCCTGTGGAGGTAGACAGTGGTGCCGCGTCCCAGCGTCTGCCTGCCCGCGCGGCTCGCTCTCCTCCCCTCGCTGTGGACCTTTCATCATCCTCTCATATATAACCTCGTCAAATAGCTATCATGAGGTTCTCCGTGGATTAACGAAGTAATTTAAACAACTCGCGTGTGTGGACTGTCACAGTTTATGGTCCTGCACTTGACGCTGTGTATATGTAAAAAAAGAAGAAGCTGGCGGGTGTGAGGGGACCAAGACATGGCACCACTGGAGAACCTTGGTGCTCCCCGCTCGGCCATTGGCTGTCACAGGTCACGTGGTATGCGGCACTCCGGCACTCCCTTATCCACAAATTTAAATGATTTTTCTTCCATAATGAAGTGATGTTTATAATATTCTACAGGACACACGTGATACATAACATAAGAATAGTGTATGTGCGTGTTCCCGGTTACATTTGAGGGCACATAACAGGTGTAAGATAAGAAGAGGGGAGATAGGGCAGCGGGCGGAGTGTGGCATCTGCACCTCTACTGGAGATTCACATGCGTAAGCGATGATAAGTTAACGGTGGTCCATGTACGTTGGACGTGTGGCCTCCTCAGTCGGCCTTCGGTATTTCTGTTCGCCTTACTTACTGAGTTCAGCGATTACCACCCAGAGCTAAGCCGCGGGTGGCTTAGAGAGAGGGGTCTGACTATAGCCTTCATTCATAACGCACACACCCGCAGTGACTCGTGCATCTTAATTAAATAAACCAAGGCGTGTGTGTATGCGAGTGTGTATGAGTGAGTGAGTGCGTGTATGTGTGCCAGTGAATTACGTACGTCCTTGTGATACGAAGTGAAATACAAAAGTCTCACCAACAACTCGCAAAACCAAGCAAAAAAACAGTGACCAGGTATTATTACTTCTTCGGTTCCGTGTCGCTCCTCCTCCCATCTCGCCTTCCATCCCCTTTCGTCCTTTCCGCTCACCTAGTCAGCGGTAGGAGTAATAGTAGTGCCCTGGCCTGAGAAGAGAAGGAGGATGCCGCTCGACCTGGGATTATCACCAGTCCAAACATGCCCCAGAATTTAGGTGAGTAAGTATGTTGGTGTGTTGAGGGGGAGTGAGAGGCGGGCGGGCGGGCGGTGAGTTGGTCGGTCGGTCTGGGAGATGGGTAGCTAACAGTTGCAGTATTAGTAGGTCGTGTTATACTGAAGAGATGCAACTTGGTGTGAGCGACAGTATATACGTGTGTGTGTGCATGTGTCCTATAGTTAGTTCTCAGACGTATGTGTTGAGTCATTCTATAATAACACTAGTACCGTGCATGCTTGCTTATAAATGACTGTATAGTGTAGCTTCATGTACGAGGCATTCATTACTTAGTAGTAAGTTTTGGGGTGAGAGGTAAGAACGTGGCGGGAAGGGAAACTTATGGTGAATCTATCTGAGTGAGTATTGGGCAACACACCTACTGCGTCAGGCATACATACTCACCTCGAGATTTGAGGGAAGTATTGTTTTGAAATACTGGACAATATAACATTAAGACAGAAGGAAGAAGCTGAGTGTCTAGCCTTCCAAACGAGCTTATAGAAGACAATGAAAGGCCTCTTGTGACCGAGAAGAAAAAGATAACGACGAAGGTAGATGAGAGAGAGAGAGAGAGAGAGAGAGTGTGTGTGTGTGTGTGTGTGTGTGTGTGTGGGTGTGTGTCTTAATGTGAATAAAGTAAGCGCCAGACATCAGAGGTCATATGGCGCTAGAGAGAGAGAGAGAGAGAGAGAGAAAGAAAGAGAGAGAGAGAGAGAGTGTGTTATTCCAGTTTGTAGGAAGCGTTCAGCAAAGGAGAAATGAGAGGGGCGCCGGGCCTTTGAACTTTAACTGTCGTAGTAATGCTCAGCTGCCCTTGAAATTCATGACAATATGGGGTGGGTGGGGTAGGGACGCTATAATATGCGGAATTGATGTTTATTCATTCATCTGCATACCGGGCTGGTGACTAATCGAGGAGAAGGATATAATATACTTTATTTGACGATAGTTTTTCGAAATTATTATCTGATTAATTTATTTCCTGCAACGATCCTCACCCCACTATTAATATATTTTTATGATCAACTGTCAAAGATGAAAACATGGAGGTGAAAAAACAAAATTATTATTGTGTTTATGCAGTAGTGTGAGATGTTAGTTTTGTATATATATGGATTTTTAACGATGATATTTTTTTGATTGAAAGGATGCGTGTGTATGTATGTATGTATGTGTGTGTGTGTGTGTGTGTGTGTGTGTGTGTGTGTGTGTGTGTGTGTGTGTGTGTGTGTGTGTGTGAGATAAAATTTATCACACCAGAAACATTATTCATAGGCCTACTGAGAGGAAGGAAAACTTTTGAGAAATTTCGTCATCTCAACAGAAGATGAACTATAAAAAGCAGTAATGAGTAACACTTATTAAAGTTATGAACGGAAGTTTCATAATTGGGTTTCTAAGAAATCCATGAAGACGTTTTAGATTAAAACGACTACACAAGATAATGCTGAGCAAGTGTCACCACTGGCGTGTGTGTGTTTGTGTTTTATTCACTATGATCTGGAGGATCACGCGTTGGACTCGTGATCGTCAACCATTAC
>JAXIVD010003273.1:0-2500 GCA_036785275.1 Cancer borealis
GCTCGTGTTGCCAATTTAGTCCCCGAGGTGAGGGCCGCTGCTCCTGGACACACACACCAGAGGGAGGATACCACACCATTGTTTGCCCCTCCTCCTTCTCACCCTCATCTCATGTTATTACTCCTCTTCCTTCCTTCCTTCCTCCTCCTTTGCTGTTCCTCCTCCTCATCCTCGTCTTCCTATTCCTATTCTATTACTCCTTCCTTCCTTCCTTCTCCTCCTCCTTTGCTGTTCTCCTCCTCGTCGTCTTCCTATTCTATTACTCCTCCTTCCTTCCTTCCTTCCTTCCTTCCTTCCTTCCTTCCTCTTCTTCCTTTGCTGTCCCTCCTCCTTCCTTCCTTCTCCTTTGCTGTCCCTCTTTCTCCTCCTCCTCCTTTGCTGTCCCTCCTCCTTCCTTCCTCCTCCTTTGCTGTCCCTTCTTCCTTTCTCCTCCTCCTTTGCTGTCTCTTCTCTTCCTTCTCCTGCCCCTCTCCTCCTAATCCCCTTCCTCTCCTCTTCCTGCGCTGCCATCCCCCCCTCTCCTCTTCCTTCTCTTGCCTGATATCAAGGAAATTGGTCGTGACGTGAAGGGTTTCGTGTGTGTGTGTGTGTGTGTGTGGTTAGTTAAGAGGTGGTGTACCCATGTTTTGTTATTGTATCTTTGTATTACTCAAGTATTTTTCCTCCTTAAGCCCCAGGTGGTATAGTAAGACTAGTATGTACTTGTACCTAACCTACCTCCCTTCCTTCTCTTCCTTCCTTCCCTCCTCCTCCCCCTTCCTTCCCTTCTCCTTCTCCTTCCCCTTCCAGTTCACTTCCCAGAAACCCCTCCCCCCCCACCCCATTTACCTATAATCCATATCATTGCCTCAGTTCATGCTTATGGATCCTCACTTAAGTCTTCTTTCACATTCTTTCTTGATCTCATTTGTATTTCACTTGTATTTGTTTTGCTGTCAGTGTCTTTGTTTTTTTGTTTTGTTTTTCATTATTTTCTTCTCTCTTCCTCCCTCCGTCTACAGTGTCACCTGTAACATCATATTTCTTCCGTCACTCCACCTATCCCTATCCTCCTCCTCCTCCTCCTCCTCCTCCTCCTCCTCCTCCTCCTCCTCCTCCTCCTCCTCCTCCTCCTCCTCCTACCTGCTCCACCCACATCCTCACTCCTCATGTTTCTTGTTCTTGGAAAATTTGTGTTGATCCATTGCTTTCCAGAAGTCCGGTTACTGATCCTGTACGCGTCCACACACACACACACACACACACACACACACACACACACACACACACACACACACACACACACACACACACACAGATAAATGAAATGCACGTAAATTTGTAAAAATATTTTATTAAATACATACAAATCTGCCAGTCTGCCTTCATAATATATTACTTGACGCGAACCATTGGGGGCAAAGGTCTTTTTTGGGTGTCTTTTTAATTATTCTCTCTCTCTCTCTCTCTCTCTCTCTCTCTCTCTCTCTCTCTCTCTCTCTCTCTCTCTCTCTCTCTCTCTCTCTCTCTCTCTCTCTCTCTCTCTCTCTCTCTCTCTTACACACACACACACACACACACACACACACACACACACACACACACACACACAGTTTCCTGCTCGTTGATTGTTCGTTGTCACCTTAATTAATTTTACACCTGCTGGGCCGCCACACAGGTAGGCAGCATTGTACCTACATAGCCAGCTGGTCACCTCAAACAGCACACACACACATACGTACACACACACACACACACACACACACACACACACACACCACCAACATATGTACACTATAACACACACACACACACACATACTTGACCCCGCCGCCCCCCCCAGCCGCCGCCCCGACACAACTATGCTATGGGCACCTTGAGGACTACCTGGGCGGGCTGGGCGGGGTGACACCTGGGCCGCCCCTCGCCTACCCACTGACTAGAAGCTCCAGACCCGACGCAGGTAATGTCCTCCATCCTCTACACACACGAGTAACATATCACAAAGCTTTGTACATTAAAACAAAGTAAATAAAATGAAGAGAAAAAAAATATTTATGAAAACATAAACGTTGTCATTTCAAATAACGAAAGCACCCCAGGTAAAGAGACAAACGTATATATGTATGTATGTATGTATGTATATATATAATATGCATATATGTATAACGGAATGAGAAACCAAGTCTTGGATGACCCTCTCTCAGGTTCCTGAAGGCGGAAGAGCTGAGGAGAAACCAGGAGGCGATGGTGAGCGGTCGACACCACTTCCCGCGTCCCCCGAGGGAGGGCACCGTCGCCCTGATGAGCACCATGGGAGTAGCGGAGCCTCTAGTGCGGCGGCGCCTCCCCTAACACCGGCAGCGTCTGCGGCGAGAACACGGACCAGACTCGGGTTACATTTGGGTGACACAAGATCAAGAGGAAGGATGCAAACACGGATGCAAAGGTAAGTGTTGTTAAAATGGTTAATTGAAAAGTATAAATGTTAACATCAATTAATCATAAGAATAATGAAAAT
>JAXIVD010003273.1:5000-12500 GCA_036785275.1 Cancer borealis
GCAAAATGCCGCCCTCGCTCCTACGGCCATTAATTACCTGGCGGGAGCTGATTAAATCTGCATGCCAACCGCACGGATTTTGCACGGAAACTGGGAAGGTACGCGATCAGCACGAACGTAATCATTCATGCGATCTGCACCGGAACAACAACGCGGGATGATTTGGGCTGAAAATGTTGGGGCGTTTGTGCTGATAATGTGAGCAGCGGTGCGTTTGGTGCTGACTAACATTGGGCTGCTGGTGCTGAGCTGTGGAGTCACGCCCGGGGGGGGTTGAGTATGGCAGCGAGGATGGGGACAAGGTTAGGTGTGTGTGTGTGTGTGTGTGTGCGCGCGCGTGTGTGTGTGTGTGTGTGTGTGTGTGTGCGCGTGTGCGTGTGTGTGTGTGTGTGTGTGTGTGTGTGTTTATATGGCAAGACAGATGTGCAGGCGGTATGTTGTGTGTTGGATTTGTGAAGTGCAATTTGCAGGTTTGTGTGCGGGTGTTGTGTTGAGGCAGATATGTGTGGGCGGCGTGATAGTGGTGATGGTGTTAGTCATGTAAACACGACGCGCCAACACAGGACGTGGTTCACTCTCCGTCAGATGCGTGGACTTACCTGAGTGTGTGGAGGCGGCAGCAGTGGTGGTCGGGAGGTGGGGACGGCGGGAACGGGGGAGGGAAGCGTGGAGGCAGTGTGAAGTGAGCAGGCGGTCGACGGCCCTGGGGGACTCGCACACGCCGGAGTCGCTGCTGGAGGCTGAGTCTCTGTTGGCCGCCGACTTGCCGGGCACCGACGATGATCGACGCAGCACACACACTCCTTCCGCCACCAGGTCTCGAGCGGCGGTGGTAATGACTTCAGGCCGCGGACTCACCTCCACGTCGGTGCACACGCTCTGGTCGGGCGTCACCAAGGATCCGTCGGCGTCCACGCTGTCGTGCCTGAGGTCGCACCCGCTGTCCGTTGCCGCCTCCGAGTTGAGACGGTTGTTTCGTCTCCTTAGCGATGAGGTTACGGTCTTGCGGTGCGTGGGTGTGGCTGTGGGCGTAGTGGCTGGCGAAGGCCACGCCTCGCGAGGTCGAGAGTCCGCTGAAGTGGATCGTCTTGGCGCTAGGGTGAGGCAGCGGTGACTCGCCGCCACTGACTGGGAGCGGCCATACCTGTTCTCTGTTATGCTCAAAGACCGACTTCGGTCCTTGACGGGCGACAGGACCTCTGGCTCATCGGTGAGGGACTCGCAGGGCACCAGCTCAGCGGCGGGGCGCGATGGGCCCATGGGGAGGTAGTGGGGGTCACAGGGGAGGCGCGGCGTCATGGACATGTAGTGGTTTTCGCTGTCACCACCAGACACCTCCAGCGTGAGGGTGCACTCCGCCGCGGCCGGCGAGGTGGGTGTGCGGCGCGTTGGTACGAAGGCCGCCGGAGGCTCTGGAGACACAACACCCTTGGAGGAGATGCCGCCTGCCTGGCCACCGCAGGTCTGGCCCAGCACCGTGGGGCACGCCTGGGTGATCACCGCGGTCCGCACGTCACGCACGTTCTCGTACAGCACGAGGCTCGCTGCGAAGTCCATGTTGGCATAATTGGCGTGAGATGATGTGACGATTTGCGGGTGGCGCGGCGGAGGCGTGGGTGGTGGAGTAGGGGGCGGGGTGGGGGCACGTGGCTTGCCAGTCTTCTTCCTCTTGTTAACCACTGCGTAGAGGGCGGCAGCATCCTTGGATTGGGGCTGAGAGGCGGGCGGCTGGGTGTGGCTGGGCGGCGTGGGTGGATGACGCAGGATGGTGCCCGTGTTGGCGTCCACTACCGGCATGCGGCCGTGACCGTCCACCCGTAATTGCTCACAGGGAGCCTCGCCCTCCTCGCGCCGCCCGCACACCAGTGAGCCCGCCCACCCAAGCATCTGGCCGCAACTCGGCGCAGCGGACACCAACCCACCTTCGCACCACACACCCGAGGAGACAACACCTTCGCCTCCATCGGCCGAGGATCCCGGGGGTTCCTCCACTAGCGTGGTGCCTTTGTCGCACATCATGAGGCGGCGCGGCGTGTCGTAGTGAGCTGTGGCGGCGGCGTGCGGCGTTAATATCCGCGGCGGCACGTCGTAGTTGTCAAGTGGGTTAAGGGCGCCGCGCGGCGCTGCGGTGCCGCCGGCATTCTGCAGCTGTGCCTGCTGCGTGGCGAGGTGTGGGTGCTGTGTGAGACAGCATTGCTGTAATCCAAGAGGGTGCATGTGGGCCAGGGGGCGCGGGTGGTCGTAGAGGGACTCCGGAGTGGGTGACGGGGCGGTCATTCCCTCCCACGACCCCCGCGCCCATGTGGACGCCCACCAGGCACTCTCGTCCCCGTCGTGGGTGCTCAGCAGCTGGCCAGAGCTACTGACGGGCGTGCATCCCGTTACAGACTGACTCTGGCATGAGGCGCGGCGGCTCCAGGGCGGCCATGCAATGGAGTGAGTGTCCGTGTAGTGACCGTCGCCATGGTCTGTGAGGTTGTCTCGGGGCGTCGTCGCCGTCGCCGTGGCTTCAGACGCCGCCAACGACGCCGTCTCGCTGCTGAGGTCCATGACACTCACCTCTCGGAGCCACGACATCTCCGTCCGGCTCTCAGCCCGCGACCCTGGAAAAGGAAAGGATTACAATGGTGCGGCGATGGTTGGCTGTGTTGTTGGCTGACGCTGTGAGCAGTGAAGGCTGGCGGTTGGCGCCTCATGCCACCAGTCTTTTGAGATTCCATCACGTGGTCGAGATAAGCGCGTCATTCTGTGTAGTCATGTGTTTAAAGGAGTGAAAACAGTGACTCCACCGAGCTGATGATGTGAAACACACAAACACACGAACTTTCCACTCTATCCTTAAATCAATTACGAAGACCAACTTATCCAAAAAAAGGTACAATTTGTTTCGCGCTATGTAACAAACAAAAATAACGCATGACGTGTATTGCAAGTTTCTCAGGCATGAGTTCATTAAAAGGAAAAAAAATAAAAGCTGCAATACTTTCTGAACAAGTTACTTGATCATTAATTTAAGCCAGAAGGAAGATAACGGTAATCAAAACAACGATGAGAATTATTACACAGACAAGTCCCTTCAAACACATTAGTTGACCTTAATTGGTTAATCTTCGCAAGCAGAAAACTGATTACTTGGAGTCGCTGGAATCATGAATATTAAAACTGATTTAATAAAAGCTCACAGCAGGACGGAGGCAAGAAGGAGACAAGAAGAGGACGAAGATAGAAAGAACACGGGAGGGAGGGAAGGGGAGAGGGAGGCAGGAGGCGGGGGGAGGGGGAGGGGAAGGGGGGAGGGGTAGGTGCTGGAAAGGATGAAGTGGAGGCGAAAAGTCTGAGGAAAAAAAATGATGATGGAGTGGATAGAAAGAGGTGGCGGATAAGAAAGAAAGATGAGATGCAAGGAAGATCACGTGGAAAAAAAAAAGGGAAGTGGAGAGGAGGAGAAGAAAGAAGAGGACGAAGTAAAATGGAAGATGATGAAGATGACGGAATGGGAGATGATAAAGCTGAAGGAACGAGAGAGCATAAAGACGATTAAGTGGCAAAATAAAATAAAAAAGAATAAAAGGAAAGAACGGAGGGAGGAATGAAGGAGAAAAAGAACACAGGATGGAATAAAAAGATAAAATAAGAGAGAAGGGAGATGAAAGAAAGAGAAGGAACGAAACGAAAGTAAGGGATAGAGGCAAGAGGTAAAAGAGGAGGAAGAAAATGGAAGGCAGGTGCATCAAGGTGAGGGGAAAGGGGAAAGGGAGGGACAATTTACCTGTGCTAGGCGTGGGTCTATTTCGAGGCTTAGCAATAAGTCCTCGCGCCGCCTGATCGATGGCGTGGGTCACAGCGTGGGGCGTGTCAGAAAGGGCCACATGCACGCCCGTCCACCTGCCACACTTGGTCCCGCCCTCCCACACGACACGCCCATCCACCACGCCGTACCGCCTGCAGGAAGACACGAGAAGGTGATCACCAGGGACTCCTGGGGTTGTTGTGATGAAACAGACTTCCTTCACGTGTCTCACAAGAAAATAAAGTAAAAAATAGAAATAAAAAAAAACTACTCGATGCAAGAAAAGAAAGACATTTACGATACAACACAAAACTATCGGGAGAAAAAATATATATATTTCTCCAACAGATCGAAAAGAAAAGAAAATCACCTGTTCTGTGCGTGTCTACCTGGCGTGTCATCTCACCTGAGGTCTTGGGTGGTCCAGGCGGCCAGGAGGCGAGGCGGCGTCCCGGTGGTGAGGCAGAAGCGGTGGTCCCTCACGTGGAACCTTGCAGGGCCAGCAGACACCCGAGAGCGAGGCGGCACCTGAAGAACCTGCACGAGGAACTGTTGCTCTGCGGGGGACAGGTGGGACAGGTAAGTGGGGGAGGAGGGGAGGAGGGGTTGTAGGGTATTGAGGAGGTTGATGAAATAGGAGAAGGGTGACTGAGAGTGGTAGGAAAGGGAGACGAAGGGGAGTGGTTGATGCTCTTAAGGGAGGGTTGGGGGGACAAGGGATAGCAAGGGTAGCAGGGGATGAAGAAACAGGTGACGGGCAGGTATCTTTGGGGGGGACTGCGGAAGTGGGGTGAAGGGATGACTGTGGCGGGAATACCATGTCGTCACTAGTTTTACGAGATTACTAATACCTTGCACTGCACTCACCATTATTATCACTACTACTACTACTACTACTACTACTACTACTACTACTACTACATCTACTACTTATTCTACTTGTAACTATCTCAAATCTGATGTAATATAAACCTAGTATCACACACACACACACACACACACACACACACACACACACACACACACACACACACACACACACACACACCATATCATCCTTGTAGCTCACGATCCCGCACAAAGCACCGTGACTTTGCACGTAAACACACACACACACACACACACACACACACACACACACACACACACACACACACACACACACACACACTCAATCCGACCGAGACAGACAATGCTATTCTTGTCTTGTCAACTTATGAGATTACCGTCACTCACTCACACTCACCCCCCCCCTCACTCACTCACTTACACACACACACACACACACACACACACACACACACACACACACACACACACACACACACACACACTTACTTACCCTGGCCAAGCGTCGATGTCATTTTCACCTGCCATTGCAACAGTCGTTCTCTGGTATCGAAGGCGACCACTATCGTCACGTCCTTGCACAGTAAAGCTAGCGTGTGGCTCTCCTTGTCCAATGTAAACCCTGAAGAAAACCAAGACGCACACACCTCAGTCAAGTATAAATAGTGTGTGTGTGTGTGTGTGTGTGTGTGTGTGTGTGTGTGTGTGTGTGTGTGTGTGTGTGAATTATAGGAAAAAAATATTAATCAAGTGAGGTGATTATTCTCTCTCTCTCTCTCTCTCTCTCTCTCTCTCTCTCTCTCTCTCTCTCTCTCTCTCTCTCTCTCTCTCTCTCTCTCTCTCTCTCTCTCTCTCTCTCTCTCTCTCTCTCTCTCTCTCTCTCTCTCTCTCTCTCAAATTATTGTGTGGTGCTCAATTAAAGGGTGTGTAGCAATATCCTTGAGACACAGACACACACACACACACACACACACACACACACACACACACACACAATGTACGTTCTAAAATTTATATATACGTTTTCACTCAACTCCGTGAGAATACAGACAGACAGACAGACGGACAGAAAAGAAAGTAGGGGAGGGAGGGGGGGGCAGAACTGGAGGTAAAGAAGGTACAGAAGTAGGAAATCCACTAAAACTCCTCCTACCCCTCCCCTTCCTCCCCCCCCCTCCTCCTCCTCCTTCGCAGTCTGAGGCAGGGTACTTTTAAGCGTTAACGAAAGGGTTTCAGCTTTAGGGCGACGAGAGAACGAGGACGCCAACGTTACACTGAAAACAGATATCGTTCCATGTACCTGCTGACGGCTAGGGAAGAAGGGGAAGGATGGGGAGGGAGGGGGTATCATGGCAGGGTGAGATAGAAGTCAAGGGTGAAGTGGAGGGGAGGGAAAAGGGTGAAATGGTGAGGATAAGAGACTGACGCGAAAGATGAGAGGGTAAAAGGGGTACGAGAGGGAACAAAAAACATAAAAGTGAAAGGGTAAGTATGAAGGGGTGAAGTGTTGTACAAGAGGAAGACTGAAAGAATGGAGAGTAGCAAATGGAGGAGGAGAGAGGGTGCAGAAGGCAGAATGTGGGAAGGAGAAGTAAGGGAGGGGTAACGTAGGAGAGGAAGAGTAGGGGAGGAAAAGGGGAAGAAGAGGAATGATGTAGGTGAGAAGGAGAGTAGAGGTTGTGGAGATAAGAGCTGGAGGGGTGAAGGGGAGGGAAGAGAGCATATAGAAAGGATGAAAATGAGAGGGAAAGAGAAACAGAAGAATACTGGAAAGAAGCAAGAGTGCAAAATGAGGAAGAAAAAAAGATTTGCAGAGAGAAAAAAGTAAGAAGAGGAACGAAAGATAGGCTTAAGTAATAGTAGTAGTAGTAAGAGTAAGAGTAGTAGTAATAGTAGTAGTAAAACCGTGAAAGCAATGGAAAATACCTCTAGTGCACGTACTTGCAAAAATTTACTGCATTACTATTATTATCATTACACTCGTTTTTTGTGGCTTGAGACAAAACCTTGACGTCCCGTGCAGTGCACCACAAAAAGCCACCCAAGGCCGATACAATCCCAGTGAACGCCACAAGCCAACTCTTGACGGCCTGCCCTTCAACATACACCTACAACGAACGCAACTTGTAACCAGCATCACAACCCCTTCCCCCCTCCTCCTCCTCCTCTCCTTACCTTCCTCCATCCTCCTCTCTCTCTCTCTTCTGTACTCTTTCCTCTTTCTTACTCTCCCTATCTACAGACTTACTATCCCTTTCTTATTCTATTCCTTTCCTCTTTCTTCACTTTTTATTCACTCACTCACTCACTCACACTACTACTCCTCCTCCTCCTTCTCCTTCTCCTCCTCCTCCTCCTCCTCCTCCTCCTCCTCCTCCTCCTTCTCCAAATAACACCCCCTCCCCCTCCTCGTCCCTTCCTCACCCCCACCATGACCAGCACATTCTTTGCCTCTCACCACTACCAGCAAAGACAGTGTATGATTGTTTCTTGTTTTCCTTTTTTCTTTTCATTCTTTATGTCCTAATCGTGGACTTTTGGAGAGAGAGAGAGAGAGAGAGAGAGAGGGAGAGAGAGAGAGAGAGAATTTCCCTTGTGATTTTCAGTAGGATTTATTATTATTGTTAGTTGTTATTATTATTATTATTATTATTATTATCATCATTATTATTATTATTATTATAAGTGACATAACAAAAAGCATAACACAACTATTACATAAAAAAAGAGTAACAACAAAAAATAAAAAATTCAACTCCAACAAATTTTAAGTGGATGGAATGTTTCGAATTTTATGAAGTGCAAAATAAAAAATGATCCAAGTATTTTTACCCTTTTTTTCTATTTCCTCTGTGCATCCC
>JAXIVD010003273.1:17500-20599 GCA_036785275.1 Cancer borealis
TCGTTCTCCTATATTTCTTCCTTCCTTCCTTTTCCCCTTTTCCATCCTCATCCTCCTCCTCCCCCAGACCCCCATCACCTCATTCACCACAACGCAAGCACACCACAACCACCACCACCACAATTGGAAAACGGCAAAACACACACACACACACACACACACACACACACACACACACACACACACACACACACACACACACACTCACTTCACATTTTACCGACAAACAAGTGGAAACTGTCCCGCACATTTTTCTGCACGAGCTGCCACCTAAGGGACTTTGCTTTGGCTGCAGAATTCCACTCCGTCTGCAGGATTGTGTGTGTGTGTGTGTGTGTGTGTGTGTGTGTGTGTATGTGTGTGTGTGTGTGTGTTTGTGGTAGGTAAGACTTTCCTATCTACTTAACTCATTCTTCACACACACACACACACACACACATTTGTAGAGAAAATAAAGTGAGAATACTGAACCCTTGCAATGTTATCTTAGCTACGAGTCACCTGTTCCTGCCGCTCCAGGTGACCTCTCTTCACCTCACCTGATCTGACCTCTACACTTTCAACACGTCTGATGCAATGACCTCCATTCTTTCCTGTTGCTATGTTATTATACTTTATTTATTCATCTTTATTAATTTCCCTCATATCTGCTTATTTGTTATTTATTCATCTACATTAATTTGTCTATTATTCTCGTTTTCGTTTGTTTATGTTATTCATTTGTTTATTTATATTAATGTGGATAATGTTCTCGTCTGACTTTTAATTACTTTCTTTCAACAATTTTTTCCATATTTCTAATTTTCATTTATCTATTATCTATTTTACAATTAATTTACTTCATGTCACTTTCAATTATGGTCAATTTTTTTAATCTTTTTTTTTTTATTTATTGTCTTTTTTTGTAATAAACTATTTTGTCTTAATCAACTTTTAACTTTTTTAATGCATTTCGTTATTTTTTTCCCCCTTCCGTGCGTGTATTTGCTTTAAGGATCGTCACGTATATCGGTCACGTATTTTTGCTTAGAAAATATATATATATCAGCTTTTTTTGTGTGTTTATGTAAGTGTGACGTGCGAGGATTTATTTCTCCTTTTCTTGTAAGTAAATATATAGATTATTTTTTCGTAATTGTTTCTTTATTACTTAACTGTTGTTTGTTTGTTTGTTTTCTCTCTAAAGTCTTCTGTATTTCTCATTTTTTTCCATTATTTTACCTCTTTCCTATCTACTATTTTGTTATTAATTTTCGTTTTATAATTACTTTTCTGAAATTATCTCATCATATTTCCTTCACAAGAATTAAACTACATGTCTTCTTTAAGTTAATTCCTACATCATCATTTGTTTTTTTCCCTAAATCTGGCATACATTTATTTACACTAAAACAAAACTTTACGATAATGGAAACACTAATAAGTCTACAACTCTGATCTGATGAAGTGCAAATCATACACAGAATAGCAAACTGTTAATCATCTTCTTCCTCCTCTTACTCTTCTTCCTCCTCCTCTTACTCTTCCTCTAACTCTTCTTCCTCCTCCTTTAACTTAAGACGAAGGAGGGAAGGAAATTCTGCCATGAAAACGTGAGGTTGAAATCAAAATAAGCATAAAGGGAAGAGAAGGTAAGGTAAGGTATAGGTAAGGTTAGGTAGGGTTAAGGTAAGGTAAGATTAGGTTAGATTAGGTTAGATTAGGTTAAAGTAAGGAAAGGAAAAAGAGAAGACAAGTGAAAGTAAGGCAAGGAAGGGAAGGAATGAAGATGGAACAGGAGAAGATTGAAGGTGAGGTGAGAATAGTGGGGAGAGGAAAGAGGAGAGAAGGGAAGGGAAGGGAAGCAGAGGATTGTGGTAAAGGGGAAAGGAGGTGGAAGGGGAGCAAGGATTATAGAAGAGGAGGGAAAGGGGGAAGAGAGAAGGGATTATATAAGGGGAGAGGGGAAGTAATGGGGAGAGAAGAGGGGAAACAGCTTTTATCTAGTCATTCTAACACCCCCTACAGAGAGAGAGAGAGAGAGAGAGAGAGAGAGAGAGAGAGAGAGAGAGAGAGAGAGAGAGAGAGAGAGAGAGAGAGTTACCTTAGCCAATTACAGTCTGGGAGGCAAACAAGGTCATTGCAATAAGTTCCATTAAACATCCCTCGCGTTGCAGACACTGAAACCAATTAATGGAAAACAAAAAAAAAGTTGAAACAAAATGCCTAAATGTGGTCAATTCTCATCAGATGCAAGAACGACTATAACCCACAAAAAAAATATTATAGTTTCATATAAAAAAAAGAATTGAACTGCGTAATTGCTTTAGTCTACGCTGCCAATATGGTTGATAGATTAAAAGGGACAGCAATAATATAATAATAATCGTAAATATAAAAAGTTGGCTCAGTTTTAAAACAACAGAAATTCAAAGCCTAGTTCATATTGCTGTTCACGTAATACCTGGTGTCACTATATTGATGTAAAGGTGAGGTGCACACACACGTACACGCACACACACACACACACACACACACTTTTTCCCTCCTCCCCCCCCCTGTATCATAACTTCCGGTCCCACTTCCTGTCCTCCACCTCGACTTCCGCCTCGCGAGGACAATTATACCCCAGGCAAGGTAACTCCTCCCACGCACCCCCCCCCCCCCAATCCCCTACCCCATACCACG
This sequence comes from Cancer borealis, assembly GCA_036785275.1. Lineage (NCBI taxonomy): Eukaryota > Metazoa > Arthropoda > Malacostraca > Decapoda > Cancridae > Cancer > Cancer borealis. The sequence continues at coordinate 20,168 of JAXIVD010003273.1, forward strand.
CTTCCCTCCTTCCCTCTCCTATCTCCCTCCAACCATCACTCACAAGTCACTCCATCACCCTTTCCTCCTGTCTCCTTGTTCAAGCCTCTCCCCCCATTTCCCCTCACTCTTCCCCCTTCCCCTCCTATATCCCCTTTCCCATAATTTTCTTGTAGCATCCAGAAATTTACTTCAATTTTTGTGGTTGGTGAGAAATTTCACTTTCAAATAATGTGAAATTGTATTCTCTCTTTTTTTTTTTCTCTCTCTCTCTCCTCTCTCTCTCTCTCTCTCTCTCTCTCTCTCTCTCTCTCTCCTCTCTCTCTCTCTCTCTCTCTCTCTCTCTCTCTCTCTCTCTCTCTCTCTCGACCGTCACCTCTCATTATCCCTTCGTTCCTTTCCTTCTTCCCACGACCTTTTCTTAAATTTGACCTCCTCCTTCCTCCCCCACAC
>JAXIVD010003273.1:30799-40799 GCA_036785275.1 Cancer borealis
TTTTTTCAAACCGAGAATATGCATATAAAGAGAACCGACGCTGTAACGAGAATTTAATCAAGAAACACATCATATTTTTTCCCTTTTTTCGTGAGAGAGAGAGAGAGAGAGAGAGAGAGAGAGAGAGAGAGAGAGAGAGAGAGAGAGAGAGAGAGAGAGAGAGAGAGAGAGAGAGAGAGAGAGAGAGAGAGAGAGAGATATGTAATCGCACATATGTATTCGTTCTCCTGTATTTTGTTATTAATTCACTTTACCAGCGAACATAGAGAGAGAAAAATGGGAGAAACGTAGAAGATAAAAATTAAAAAGGAACAGACTGAAATAAAAACGGCAAGGTAAACAGACAGACGGAGAGACAGACGGGCGTGTGAAGTGACGGCTCTTAATAATTTCTTGTATTTTTTCATGTTTTACCTATTTTTTCCCCTCTATTTCTCGCTCCTCTTTACGTATTACGACCATCAGAGGAAGACACGATGTATACACCTTCTTTACAAAGTTGAAGTTCATCCTAAACTTACCTAAAGGATATTTTTAAGGTTCCTATAAATTTTAAAGGATTTTTTTTTATGTATCTAAATTATTGTTCACGTGTATAGGATGCTTTCAAGTGGTCATATAGGATACCAAGGATGTGTATTGACCTAAGGATGACGTAGGATTAATTAGGTTAGGTGTATAAGAACTTATAAATACATCATAGGAATCCACGTAGATCTACAAGGATATATAGGTAATCAAATAGGATATTCCAGAGGTTTGTAGGACCTCTTAGAACTACGTAGGAGTGAATAGGGACTTTCAGAATTACATAGAATTCCTAGAGGGTACATAAAGGCTATTGTAATTTCACAGGAGCCTTCAAGGACGCAGAAGATTCCTTAAGACTCCGTAGGATCCCCAGAAGTGATGTCTGTAGGATATATTATGATTTTGTAGGAATTCTAACGAGTCATTAGAAGCTTATAGGACTGTAGGATATTTCAAGGTCAACAATAAGTCATAGGATTTATTTAGGAGCTTCCAGGACTGTGAAAACTATCCTAGAGTAAGGTTAGGAGTGTGTAGGATGCCGTAGGATCCCTTAGGACTGCATCAGAGGTCCTACAACTTCATAGGATCTAACAGAGCCACATAAGGACCTGTAGGATGACGTGAAACCTCTCAGGGGCTGACTAAAGGATATTAGGAGTAGGAAGGATCGATCATGAATCCTTAACGACGTTGAAGGAGGGTAGGAAGAAAGTGTCCTTCAATCCACAGTTACCAAAAAAAAAAAAATAGATAAAAAAATAGAGGAAAGTAGATAAAAAAAATACGTAACAAAGTGCAACAACAACAACAACAACAACAACAACAACAACAACAACAACAACAACAACAACAACAACAACAACAACAACAACAACAACAACAACAACAACAACAGCAACAACAACAACAACAACAACGACGACGATTTAGAAGCATCGTCACAAGCGGCGGTAAAAATGTGTGACGTACGCACGCACACACGCACGCACACACGCACGCAAGGCAGAGGGAAAAATAGTCAACATAAATCGTCTCTCCCGCGCCGAGCAAATAGTGAGATGAAAGCATTGGGAGGAGGAGGAGGAGGAGGAGGAGGAGGAGGAGGAGGAGAAGGAGGAGGAGGAGGAGGAGGAGGAGGAGGAGGAGGAGGAGGAGGAGGAGGAGGAGGAGGAGGAGGAGGAGGAGGAGGAGGAGGAGGTGGTGGTGGTGGTGGTGGTGGTGGTGGTGGTGGTGGTGGTGGTGGTGGTGGTGAGCAAGCATAGGCGGAATGGAGGAGGTAGTGGTTGTTGTGGAAGAGGAGGAGGAGGAGGAGGAGGAGGAGGAGGAGGAGGAGGAGGAAGAGAAAGACGGGTAGAAGAAGATGAAGAAGAATTTAGAGGAGGGAGAGGAGGAGAAGGAGGAACAGAAACAGAGAAGGAACAATAATATGAAAGAGACAGAGACAAAGAGAGACAGTAATAGACAGACAGACAGACAGACAGACAGACAGGCAGACAGACAGACAGACAGACAGACAGACAGACAGACAGACAGACAGACAGACAGACAGATAGACAGACAATAACAAAGTGATATGTAAGAGATCTCAGCCTTACCCATAGATCTGTCTCTTTCGGGGGAGGCTAATGACTGACAAACACCAATCTAGCGCATGATCCTCCAGGCTATAGTGACTACCATCCATAACAGATAAAAAAAAAGATATATATATATACACAAAGAAAACGGGAGTAATAGCCGCTCCTCCGCCAACTAAGGGGGAACGGAGGTGGAATTGTTTGTAATGGGTGAACAGCCGTGTACAGATTGGCACCAGAAAGAATAGTGCAACTGGGATATATGAACGCTGAAAAACGCTGCAAAAAAATGAAAAAAGATTAAAAAAAACGTGGTGAATAATTGGTCCAGAGAGAGAGAGAGAGAGAGAGAGAGAGAGAGAGAGAGAGAGAGAGAGAGAGAGAGAGAGAGAGAGAGAGAGAGAGAGAGAGAGAGAGAGAGAGAGAGAGAGAGAGAGAGTGTAATAAATGTGTTTTTTTATATATTATTTTTTCTATTTACGGATACATATATATTATTTGTGGGAGTTAATTAGTATATATTATTTCCTGAGGCTGAGTTGAAATGAAAAATGAATAATAATATAATAAATAAACATATCATGGGGAGTGAGATATTACATTAGTCTACCTTGTTATATATATGTTTTTTTTTTTATTATCATTCAACTGTCCATGTTCTTTATTCTTTATTTTTTATTTATTCTATTTTATCATCATTTACCTGACTGTTAATTTTTTTTTTTACCGTGTCTCACCTTTGTTTACCTTACTTTCTGTCACCTGTATGTCCCCCACTTTCATTATATATTAACTCAGCAACACACACACACACACACACACACACACACACACACACACACACACACACACACACACACACACACACACACACACACACACACACACACACACACACACACACACACACACACACAGCCAGCCAGTCAGCTTCTCCTATATAGAGTAAATCCCAACATCCCAGTAACAAATGAGTTTTTTATTAAGCTGTCAGAAATGACGAGTGTTTTCATTACCCTCAGATTGAATTCGTAGGATCTGGATATATTAGGTTGGAGGCTTCCCGCGGTCTCCCTGGAAGCCTCTGGTCCCGTTAAGCTGCTTGGCGGATTATATTATAATTGGGGGCCACTGCACTATTCCTCCCTTAGGAAAAATTAAGGCCGCCCTCTCCCACTCTTGACTCGAAGCAGGGAAAGGGAAAGGGGAATGGAAAGGGAAAGGGAGAGGAGGAAAGTGAAAGGGTTGGTAACATGCTTTAGGTTGAGTTTAAAGGATATAGAGTGCAAGGTGAAAGGAGAGGGAGAGTAACAGCCGGGAGGAAGAGTAACAGGAGGGAGAGGAGAGTAAATTGAAAGGTTTTGCTGTGTTATAAGATAGATATACAAAAATAAAGAGAGAAAAGGAGAGAAAGAATGATAAGATAAGGTAGAAAACGCAATCAGTGCAAGATATAAGAGGATGATAAGGCAGGATGGGACTCAAGGAAGAAGGAAATATAGAAACATTACATCCATTGACCTTTTGAGTTTACGTGGATGGATGAGGATGACGATGGGAGGAGGAGGAGGAGGAGGAGGAGGAGGAGGAGGAGGAGGAGGAGGAGGAGGAGGAAGAGGAGAAAGGGTAAGCCACGTAAAACCTTTCCCCATTCCCTTGACTGTCTTTCGTTTCTTCATTATCCTCATTTCACTTCCATTTTTCCTCCCACATCCTTTCCTAATCCGGTATTTTTCGTCTCTTCTTCCTATTCCTGAGAGATTTCATTCCCTCATCCTCCCTCCTTCATCCTCCTCCTCCCCTCAACTGTCACTTCTCATCGTCCCCTTCCACCTCCCTCCTTCCCTCCCTCCTTCCCTGACTCCAATAACTTAACTTCCCTCCTCTCCCTCCTCTCAATCTTCCCTGCCCTCCCTCTTTTTCTCTATCCCTGGGCGATTAACCTGAAAAAAACACATATTTTCAACCAGTGAGCGAGGGACAGCAGCAGCAGCAGCAGCAACAACAGCCGTAAAAGTAAAAATAACAATAATAATCATCTGTATCATAAAAGCTGTCCCGTCTGTCAGTGTGTCTGTCTGTCACCGGCCTCACCCACCCTTACCGCCGCTGTGAGTGAAGGTCGTGTACCGTCACAACAGAATGGCAATTTTTACAATAAAGCAAAAAAGTAAGTGATATTTATTACATGCCATTGGATACAGGAAGGAGTGTGTGTGTGTGTGTGTGTGTGTGTGTGTGTGTGTGTGTGTGTGTGTGTGTGTGTGTGTGTGTGTGTGTGTGTGTGTGTGTGTGTGTGTGTGTGTGTGTGTGTGTGTGTGTGTGTGTGTGTGTGTGTGTGTGTGTGTGTGTGTGTGTGTGTGTGTGTGTGTGTGTGTGTGTGTGTGTGTGTGTGTGTGTGTGTGTGTGTGTGTGTGTGTGTGTGTGGGTGTGCGTGTGTGAGATGGTGAAAATATTATGTACTGAGAATTAAGGGAAATACAGAAAGTTTTAGTAAATAGAGAAGTGTAGAAACGTGTATATTTATGACGTAGAGAATAGGTTTTTTTTTTTTTTTGTAATGGTAGTGTAGGATGAATTTAAATGTATCTCATACCATAGTAGACAGGAATGTTATGGTGAATGAAAAATAAAACTATACACTGGGATTAAAATTTGATGAACTACAGTAGTGGCTTTTTACATGTAGATGAGAATTTTGTATTTATGTATTGTACGCATTTTCATTATAAGTTACATTGAATATCTATACTGTATGCAATCCTATGTAGAATTTTACACTGAATATATCATTGTATACTTCAGGCGTTCATGTCATGAGATCACTAAGTTGGGTGACGTGTTCTCGTTTTCTTTCTCTGTATTTTTTAAGGGGGTCCTCCTTCATTACGAGTACTATTACTAATACTACTAATGATGCATATAAATAATAATAATGATAATAATAATAATGATAATAATAATAATAATAATGATAGATTATTATTATTATTATTATTATTATTATTATTATTATTATTATTATTACTATTATTATCATTATCATTATTAATATTTACAATGAATTATAAAAGCGATCGTTTTCTCTATCTGAATTTGTCTGACTGTCTGTCTTTCTGTCTGTCTGTCTGTCCTGACCAAGGCACATTTTCTAGATTTGTTTCCTGTTCAGTGTTTTCATTGTCGAGTAACTTTTATCCTGAATGACTTACGTATCTAATATATACAATGTAATGCAGGGAATAGTGAATTTTCTGGATGTAGTAATAAAAGACATACAATACAAGTTAATTAAATGACTTAGAGCGAGTATGAATAGTAGAGAAAAATATATAGAATTACATGTTGCATTGATTATCTTTATATGGAAATTATAACATTTCATGGCATTTTACTTTGAACATAATAATAATAATAATAATAATAATAATAATAATAATAATAATAATAATAATAATAATAATTTAATGGTGTAATTGTTGTTTTAGAGTGACGTTAAATCCTTTCATAGTGTTGGAAGAATGAATAACATAGACAAACGAGAATGCATTGTTTACAAAGATCACAATGTACAGTGCAGTGTTGGTAATTATGACGTTTTGGTGAATGTTAATGAACTAAAGACGTAATGAACTAATAAACATTAAATAAGGATTCACACGTACTAAAGGCGATGTTTTTGGTAATATTTGGTCCTTTTATTCAAGATGCAACGTGTTTCTGTCCATTTATAACACCAAAAATATAAGAAAAAACATCATTCGAAAAATAATCATTCGTCATTCGATTTCTATATATTTTTTTTACGGGAAACTAAATAAAAACATTTCAGAAGTAGATAACAACGCCTTTTCTTCTCACGTTCCTAGAAAGAAAAAAAATATATAAATACATACCCAGTGGACTCAACATATCATTTTACCAACTGAAGAAAAAAAATTGAAATAAGAAAATCAGAATAACAATAACTGTGATTTTTCTTTCTGCACTCAACTTAAACATACAACAACAACAACAACAACAACAACAACAACAACAACAACAACACACAAGCCTAACACACCATACCTTTACACATCCCACCTGACACTCACCTTCCTTCTCCTTCTTCCCCTCACCCACACCCCCCCCTTCTATGTTACCTTCCCTCCCTTCTTTTCCCCTCTTCCCCACCTTGTGTCATCCCAACCTCTCCTCCTTCCCCTTATCCTTCGTCCCCCCTCCTGCCCTCCTCCCTCTCACCCCCTCCTCTCTCTCCTCCCCCTTCTCCCCTCCTCCTCCCCCCCTTCTCACACTTGCCACCAGCTCCAAGTCTCTCAAAATATTTTCCTCGATTTCTTTTCAGCTGCTTGTCAACGTCAGGTCGCACGGAAGAGAGAGAGAGAGAGAGAGAGAGAGAGAGAGAGAGAGAGAGAGAGAGAGAGAGAGAGAGAGAGAGAGAGAGAGAGAGAGAGAGAGAGAGAGAGAGAGAGAGAGAGAGAGAGAGAGAGAGAGAGAGAGAGAGAGAGAGAGAGAGAGAGAGAATTACAAATAATACCTCCAGATATTCTCGACCTTCTTCTTTTCTTTTTCCAAACTTTTTCCATTGCTAAGTACAAAAAAGGTACCAAAAAGGAGGCGACTTCACGGTGCCAATTAAACTTTTCTCTTGTTTAACGGTTCCACAGCGATATGAGAAGGAAGAGAGTACAACGGAGGAGGAGGAGGAGGAGGAAGAGGAGGAGGAGGAGGAAGAAGGAGGAGGAAGAGGAAGAGAAGATAATCATAATCTAATCTTAGAGCAACGCAAAGATTACCTATTTAGTAGAAAAAGAATAAACAGGAAAGGAAGAGGAGGAGGAGGAGGAGGAGGAGGAGGAGACCGACGAGGTGTGAAAGAACAGTGGGTAAAGAGGGAGAGAAGAGTAGATAAAGAGGGAGAGAGAGAGAGAGAGGGAGAGGGAGGGAAGAGGGGGGTAGGGGTAAGAGGCACCATCGCTACAAGAGAACAACAGTGTGGGAGCAAAACCGTGAAAATCGTGCGCCTGCCTTGATCCTCGTTTTATTGTACTTGTGCGGCACGGCCAGACAGCTGATTGACAGCGGGGGGGAATATGGCCGACGTCCGAAGACCTCCCTCCTCTCCTCCCCTCCTCCTCCTCCTCCTCCTCCTCCTCCTCCTCCTCCTCCTCCTCCTCCTCCTCCTCTTTCTCTTTTCGGTCTCTTTAGTGTAGGTTCTTGTGGTCCTCTTCTTATTCCTCTTGTTCGTCCTCATTTTCTTTCTCCTCCTCCTCTTGTGGTTCTCCTCTTCTGCTTCTTCTTCGTCTCATTCCTCCTCTCCTCCTTTTCCTCACCTTTATCCTTATCCGCCTTCTCTTCTCTATTTTTGGTCCTCCTCCTCCTCCTCCTCCTCCTGCTCCTTTTTTTTCCCTCACTCCTCTGGTCTTTCCAGGAACATTTCAACATCCCTTTCATACCTTCCTTCATTCCTGTGTCTTCCTCTTGTCTTCGTACCGCCATGGCATTCCTCTTGTCTTCTTTTCCTCCTCCCTCCTCCTCCTCCTCCTCCTCCTCCTCCTCCTCCTTCTCCTCCTCCTCCTCCTCCTCCTCCTCCTCCTCCTCCTCCTCCTCCTCTTCCTCCTCCTCATCTTCGTCTCCTACCCACTCTTCCCTTTTCATCATCCATAATCCAGATTTTTCTTCAACATTTTTCATCCGCTTCGTGTGAGAATGTTTTTCCTCGGATGCAAGAAAGCAGCGAAATTTCATATTTTTATTTATGGGTCGCGCTAAAAAATTGGTGAAAATCCTTGTTGTTTGGGAGAAAATGTGGAAGGCGCTTGTGTGCTGGCGTGGTGGTGGCGTGGCGGTGGTGTGGTTGGCGTTGGGCTGGCGTAGGGCTAGCGTGGGGCTGATTTTGGGTCCAGGATGTGGTGTTTTAGGGAAGCTGAGATGTGGCTAATCGTTGCTAGGGTCCTGGCTGCTCCCAAGAGAAATATTAAATATCACCTCCTCCCATTTCCTTAAGCTACCCCCTCTCTTTTTTCCCCTCCCCTCTCTTTTTATTCCTCCTCTTCTTCCTCCTCCTTTTCCTCCTCCTCCTTTCATTGCTGATTTTCTACATTCATTTTTTCTTCATCCTTCTCAGATTTTGTTTCGTTTTTTTAGCTTCAATTCCTCTTTTCCCCTTTCCTCCTCTTTCTTATTCTCTTTCTCCGGTAAAGATCTACACAAAAACTTCAGTATTTTTTCCATAATCCTTTCAAGGCTACAGCTAATGGCAGAAAGTGGCGCCATAGAGAGAGAGAGAGAGAGAGAGAGAGAGAGAGAGAGAGAGAGAGAGAGAGAGAGAGAGAGAGAGAGAGAGAGAGAGAGAGAGAGAGAGCAAGGGAACAGACGGGCAGGCAGGCAAGTCGAGGGTTTGGTGCCCAAGTCGACGTTATATAAAGACCAATAATAAACTGCTATTATCACAACCATCCGACCGGCGCTGTCGTCCACAAATTATAAGCTGCCACTGCGATGGGTGTCGGGAGGAGTGTTTTGAGGCTGCGGTGTCGATCTCGCTACACTTGTGACCTGACTTCCCGCTGGATTATTAGACAACTATTTGAACCGGCTTAGTGTGTCCTGTTTTAGCGGGTGATTGTAGGTGTTCGGGACATGATAAGAGCTTAATGTTGCCTCCTCGCTAGGGTAACGCGGCCAGATTTATCCCTTGCATGTGAGGTGGTGGTCAGTGCAGACACGCTATACACTATACCACACTAAACCATGCTTTGCCACACTATATACCATGCTGTACCACACTAGTAATACCACATTTTTGTTCTATACCACATTATATTCCTATCATTTTTTTGTTTTTTTGTTTTTGTTGTGATTTTTTATGCTTTTTTGTGCTCTTTTCGGCTATTATTTACACACACACACACACACACACACACACACACACACACACACACACACACACACACACACACACACACACACACACACACACACACACACACAGTCATGATCCTGTCACCGTCATGTCCTGAGGCTGGTGGTGGTGCGGCCAACTCGGGCAGGTCGGCTACGAGGCGTAATTATACGTGATTCTGTGAAGGTCTGAGTCGTCAAGTGGCTGGTGCGTCGCATCTCCTACAGGGCGAGCATCTTAGCCTCTCTAATATTTACCTTTTTTTTTTCTATGTGTGTATGTGTGTGTGTACGTGTGTGTGGAGGTAGTAGCCGAAAATAACCACAAGAGTACAGAAAAAAAAACATTGTAAATCACTATTAAAGAATTAAAAAAAGAAAATTATAGGAATATAATGTGGTATAGAAAAAAATGTGGTATTACTAGTATGTTATAGTGTGGTACAGCATGGTATAGTGTGGCAAAGCATGGCATAGTGTGGCAAAGCATGGTATAGTGTGGTATAGTTTATAGGCGAGTAGAAAGTTAAATGCCATAAGCCTCGTCTCCATAATGTAAAAAAAAAAAAAATTCAAATATGACTATATATATAAAAACAAAAGCAAAACAGGAAAAAAAAGAGGGGAGTGTGGATTATTTTCCTGGTCAGTCGCTTGCCTCTCCCTCCCTTCCCCTCTTCTCTTCCCCTCTTCCCTTCCCTTCTTCCCCTCTTCCCCTCTTCCCCTCCCCTCGTGCTAAGCCTCCGTGTTAAACAAGTGACGGTCGGCTGCGCAGGGGACGTGGGGCGGGGTGGGGGACTTTGGGGGGGTAAGGGGAAGGTGGGGGGGAGGGGGAGGGGGGGTGACGGAGCAGTCTGGCGTTTGGGTTACAACAACAACAACAACAACAACAACAACAACAACAACAACAACAAAAGGGGGGTGAGTTAGGCAAGGAAGGACGGTGACAGGAGGCAACGGAATGGAAAAAAATATATATGATTATC
>JAXIVD010003274.1:0-12500 GCA_036785275.1 Cancer borealis
GTGAGTTGTTACACACTCCTTAGCGGATTCCAACTTCCATGGCCACCGTCCTGCTGTCTATAGCAACCAACGCCTTTCGATGGGGTCTAGATGAGCATTCGTTTAGGCCCCTTAACTCGACGTTTGGTTCATCCCACAGCGCCAGTTCTGCTTACCAAAAATGGCCCACTAGATACTCGGATTAGTCGCCGAAGCTTCAGCATTCAAGCAAGCTCGGCATCTCACCCATTTAAAGTTTGAGAATAGGTTGAGGACGTTTCGTCCCCAAGACCTCTAATCATTCGCTTTACCGGATGAAACTCCTTTGTTTCCGCGAGTACCAGCTATCCTGAGGGAAACTTCGGAGGGAACCAGCTACTAGATGGTTCGATTAGTCTTTCGCCCCTATACCCAGCTCTGACAATCGATTTGCACGTCAGAATTGCTACGGACCTCCACCAGAGTTTCCTCTGGCTTCATCCTGGCCAGGCATAGTTCACCATCTTTCGGGTCCCAACATGTCTGCTCATGGTACTTGCCGACAGCACACGCGCTAGGCCACTCCGGACAGAGCAGGATCAGAAGGCGTAACCGCGCCGGACGAACCCAGGAAGAAGCCGTGAAGCCCCCGCCCAAAGCCCGCCCAAAGACACGCGGCACACCAACCGAGAGCCCAAGCAGAGCCGATGAGGCCAACAACAGATTCGCGCGACGGCGTCGTATGGCAAGTCCCGGGCCTGCGCCCCCCTGCGTACAGGCGAGCATGCTCGGACCACCGAGCGCGCCGGGCAACCCACGAAGCCAGAGGTAGACAACAGGGGAGAGGGACTCACCCCGCGCACCTCTTTTGGAATGACCTCGCTTTGGTATGGGAGACCCGGCGGCATCGGCCGGTCAGGGATCGGCCCCGGAGGGCGCCACCGACCGAAGCCGGGACACCCCCCTTTCACTTTCATTGCGCCTTTGGGTTTAGTGCGCCCAATGACTCGCACACATGTTAGACTCCTTGGTCCGTGTTTCAAGACGGGTCGGGTGGGTCACCGACCTTTTGCACGCCGCGAGAGGAAGTATTGGCGTGGATGCGCCCCTCTGCTACACGACCGTCGCAGGGCAGCCAGGACACCGGAGGTTTCCCCCTTCGCCGGCACTAAAAGTGCACGACGTTGGGGTACCAGTCCGCCCGGGCCTTAGACGTCCCCAGCAACGGGTCGCGGCGACCTACATCACGAGGGGAAATACGCCCGCCGGCGCCGGCTTGAACGTGGGCACGCCCAAGAGTTCCTGGGTCGCATAAGCGAATCCCAACGTCCAGCCGGCTTTGGCCGACGAGCTGAATCCCCTCGGTTCGACCTTCGAGGTCCCACCCGTTTGGCTCTTAACGGTTTCACGTACTCTTGAACTCTCTCTTCAAAGTTCTTTTCAACTTTCCCTCACGGTACTTGTTCGCTATCGGTCTCGTGGTCATATTTAGCCTTAGATGGAGTTTACCACCTGCTTAGGGCTGCATTTTCAAGCAACCCGACTCTACGGAGAGGCCCTTTCCGACAATCTCTCGTGTACCCTCGCGGGCGCCGCCACACGGGCCTGTCACCCTCCATGGGTAGTGGCCGCTTTCAAGCATAACTTAGGCGGTGAGAGACTGCGTGCCGGACCCTCCGAAACGCAACACCCCTGGCGCCGGGTCACGACGCCAGGTTATGCGCTGGGCTTTTCCCAGTTCAGTCGCCCTTACTAAGGGAATCCCTGTTGGTTTCTTTTCCTCCGCTTATTAATATGCTTAAATTTGGCGGGTACTCTACCCTAACACGAGGTCGACATTGGAGCAGTAGCGACTACTATAAAGTAGTCACTGGCTTCCAGTTTTGGTTTGTGTGCGCCCGTTCCCATTAAGGTTTGATAAGGATGGGTGCTGCAGCTAACGAACCGAGGTGTAAGTAGTATAAACCGACCCGGTCGCCTTCAAGACGCCCATACGCGACTTTAGCATGCAACAGAGCCTCTGTCCTTCCTTGGAGGGAAACGAGGCAACAGGCATGGACGGCGACAAACAAAACAGCGCGTAAGCGTTGTATGTCTGTACATGGTCCTTGCCACCAAGTCCACAGATATATGACTTTGGCTTGGCAGCACATCTTTAGGGAACGCCAATTTGACTCTCGTCAAAGAGGCGAACCTCCCCAAGGCGGTCAATGCCACGCACGCAGTAGAGAGAGAGAGAGAGAGTAGAGACAAAGCTGCTACTACTACTACTACTACTACTACTCTGCCGGTGGTAACAAAGCCGATGTATTGGATTTGATATCCGACCCTCGTGTAGGAGTGACGGCAGCACATGAGAGTGCCGCCGCCGCAATGTGCGTTCGACTTGTCGATGTATCTGGTATTCTTGCGATTCACATACCGACACGCAGCTTGCTGCGGTCTTCATCGACCCACGAGCCGAGTGATCCACCGTTAAGAGTTGTGATTTTTGTCATTACGTCAGTCTCAATTGCCGACTTTCAAGACTTCCGCCATCTCTGCCTCGGGAGACGATAGTGGGAAGACGTAGTATACTGGGTTTAAATAGATAGTCACAGGTTTGTGAGAAGTACCTCGTTACCAGCCGGTGACACCTCCCGACGACGTTAAGTGACCGCTATCATTCGGAAACTTTGCCCGATAAAAGTCGGCCAACCTAGCGTACGTCGGTTGGTTGGAGTACCGGTGGTGTGAGTAATGGTCTACCTCTGTCCACAATGGACAGAAGAGAAGAGTGTGGGTTGAGCTGCGGCACTGTTTGCCTGTTCTCAGGCCGGGCCGCCAAAAATTGATGCATCGGTCAATTTTTTTTTTTTTGGTCGGTACCCGGCCACCCGAATTTTTTGGTTTTTGTTGCTGCAAGCAAACACGTTAATGATCCTTCCGCAGGTTCACCTACGGAAACCTTGTTACGACTTTTACTTCCTCTAAATGATCAAGTTTGGACATCTTTCCGTCAGCTCGAGGCGCCGAGAGACCCAACGGCGAACCGAGGGCCCGGCATCCAAGAGCGCCAGTCCGAAGGCCTCACTAAATCATTCAATCGGTAGTAGCGACGGGCGGTGTGTACAAAGGGCAGGGACGTAATCAACGCAAGCTCATGACTTGCGCTTACTGGGAATTCCTCGTTCATGGGAGACAATTGCAAACCCCAATCCCTATCATGAAAGGATTTCAACGGGTTACCCGCTCCTCTCGGAGGGGGAGGACACGTTGATCCCTTCAGTGTAGCGCGCGTGCGGCCCAGAACATCTAAGGGCATCACAGACCTGTTATTGCTCAATCTCGTGCGGCTAGAATTGCCGCTTATCCCTCTAAGAAGAAGCTGCGAACTGGACACCAATTGCTGGAGATCCGTCGACTAGTTAGTAGGCCAGAGTCTCGTTCGTTATCGGAATTAACCAGACAAATCGCTCCACCAACTAAGAACGGCCATGCACCACCACCCACCGAATCGAGAAAGAGCTCTCAATCTGTCAATCCTTCCGGTGTCTGGGCCTGGTGAGGTTCCCCGTGTTGAGTCAAATTAAGCCGCAGGCTCCACTCCTGGTGGTGCCCTTCCGTCAATTCCTTTAAGTTTCAGCTTTGCAACCATACTTCCCCCGGAACCCAAAGACTTTGGTTTCCCGGAAGCTGCCCGCCGGGTCATGGGAATAACGCCGGCGGATCGCTGGTCAGCATCGTTTATGGTTAGAACTAGGGCGGTATCTGATCGCCTTCGAACCTCTAACTTTCGTTCTTGATTAATGAAAACATCCTTGGCAAATGCTTTCGCAGTAGTTCGTCTTGCGACGGTCCAAGAATTTCACCTCTAGCGTCGCAATACGAATGCCCCCGCCTGTTCCTATTAGTCATTACCTCGGGTTCAGAAAACCGACAAAATAGAACCGAGGTCCTATTCCATTATTCCATGCATAGGCATTCAGGCCGTCAGTGTAGCCTGCTTTGAGCACTCTAATTTTTTCAAAGTAAACTCTGCCGGCCACGCGGGACACTCGATGAAGAGCACCCCGTGCGAGCCAGCGGGCTGTTGTGGCTGTTCGGAGCGTGACAGTATGCACCGGGCGGTGAACCGTCAGTCCAGAACTGAAATCCAACTACGAGCTTTTTAACCGCAACAACTTTAATATACGCTATTGGAGCTGGAATTACCGCGGCTGCTGGCACCAGACTTGCCCTCCAATAGATCCTCGTTAAAGGATTTAAAGTGTACTCATTCCGATTGCGAGGCCTCGGATGAGTCTCGCATCGTTATTTTTCGTCACTACCTCCCCGTGCCGGGAGTGGGTAATTTGCGTGCCTGCTGCCTTCCTTAGATGTGGTAGCCGTTTCTCAGGCTCCCTCTCCGGAATCGAACCCTGATTCCCCGTTACCCGTTATAGCCATTGTAGGCGTATAACCTACAATCGAAAGCTGATAAGGCAGACACTTGAAAGAGGCGGCGCCGGTGCGGAGACCGTGCGCTCAGCGACAAGTTATTCAGATTCAACACGGTGGGGTGACGGACCGAAGTCCGACCGGTTTTGAACTAATAAAAGCGCTCTTCCCTTGCGGTCAGAGACGTGGTGCATGTATTAGCTCTAGAATTACCACAGTTATCCAAGTAAGTGTGGGTACAGATCCAATGAATCATAGCTGATTTAATGAGCCATTCGCGGTTTCGCCTTAAATCGGCTTGTACTTAGACATGCATGGCTTAATCTTTGAGACAAGCATATGACTACTGGCAGGATCAACCAGGTAGCTATGTTACATCAAAACTTTTTGATTGTAATGTTTAGTAATAGCGCTAAGCGTCCATTGGCAGCATTGGCCCGCGACGCCGCGTCCCTTCTCTTTAAGGGGGAAATGGAAATAACCTTCGTTACACCATTCAAGTGTGTCCCTTCTCTCTAAGGGGGGAATGGAAATAACGTACGTTACACCATTCTAGCGTCCCTTCTCTCTAAGGGTGATATGGAAATAACGTACGTTACACCATTCAAGCGTCCCTTCTCTCTAAGGGGGGAATGGAAATAACGTACGTTACACCATCCAAGTTTGTGGTAGTAGTTGTAAGCTGCTGGGAAACGTTTATAACCCGTCTTTGCTCACGAAAAGAAACAAAAGTGTGCTTCGTTCCAACTGACCGTTCGTTAGAAGCTGCGTCAGTGTAGAGAGGTTAAAGTGATGATTCTTTAACCTACGGGATGAGTTATCGCACGGGTAGTGGAGTAACCATCACAAAGTAAGAGGGGTCGCTGCATTGAAGGCTCCCCGCTTTAGCTAACACCATATCATCATGTGCGCCGCCACGAGGAGCCACAGCTAATGCCGTGGAGCTTCTCTTCCAAAAGGAGAGGGGGTGTTGCATGAGACAGTCGTAAAAGTCTGCACGCAGAATATGTGGGTGGTTCATATGTATACGTATATATATAGAAATATATATAAGTTGTGCGTGGCCTTTGCTCTCTCTAGCAGTGTTTTACGCCACCACGTTAACACGCTCGATGTGCCAATGGTCGTCACCAGTGCATCTCAATCACTAACCGCCACCCTTAGTATATAGCCTCGGTACCTTCTTAGTAATAGGTAGAGAGAACCAAGTGGTTAGGACTGATGTCTGACGCACGTATGCAGCATTCAGCGTGAGGGACGGCACTGAGGTTGATCCAGCAACCTCGCCTCCCTACTATATTTTTCAGGTCGAACTCGTGTTAGTCTTCCCTGGGGGTAGCGGCTACCTTTACCGCGCCCAAGCTTGGTGCAGCATGAAAGAGAGCGGGGCGAGTTGGCCCCGCGCTCCACATTGGAAATTTTAAGCCACTTTGGGCCCCGCTCGGCCCGTTCTCGTGTCCAAAACCAGCCCCGCTCCGCCGGCAACTCCCCGCGCTGGTAGCGCGGGAGACCGATTCTCCTCACTGGCAACTCCATCCCGCGCTCACCCATCGCCTACCGAGCATGTCCCGTCTTCCTAGCCCGGGAGAAACATTTTCTCCACTCTCTCTCGTCACTCCTTGCTGTCTCCACGTTGGCCAGCGCGGGAGAGCGGGGCGGCTCGCTATATATTCCCTCTCGTCACTCCTTGCTGTCCCCACGTTGGCAGCGCGGGAGAGCGGGACGGCTCGCTATACACTCTCTCTCGTCACTCCTTGCCATCTCCACGTTGGCAGCGCGGGAGAGCGGGACGGCTCGCTATACCCTCTCTCTCGTCACTCCTTGCTGTCTCCACGTTGGCAGCGCGGGAGAGCGGGGCGGCTCACTATACACTCTCTCTCGTCACTCCTTGCCATCTCCACGTTGGCAGCGCGGGAGAGCGGGACGGCTCACTATACACTCTCTCTCGTCACTCCTTGCCATCTCCACGTTGGCAGCGCGGGAGAGCGGGACGGCTCGCTATACCCTCTCTCTCGTCACTCCTTGCTGTCTCCACGTTGGCAGCGCGGGAGAGCGGGACGGCTCGCTATACACTCTCTCTCGTCACTCCTTGCCGTCTCCACGTTGGCAGCGCGGGAGAGCGGGACGGCTCACTATACACTCTCTCTCGTCACTCCTTGCCGTCTCCACGTTGGCAGCGCGGGAGAGCGGGACGGCTCACTATACACTCTCTCTCGTCACTCCTTGCCATCTCCACGTTGGCAGCGCGGGAGAGCGGGACGGCTCACTATACACTCTCTCTCGTCACTCCTTGCCATCTCCACGTTGGCAGCGCGGGAGAGCGGGACGGCTCGCTATACCCTCTCTCTCGTCACTCCTTGCTGTCTCCACGTTGGCAGCGCGGGAGAGCGGGGCGGCTCACTATACACTCTCTCTCGTCACTCCTTGCTGTCTCCACGTTGGCAGCGCGGGAGAGCGAGGCGGCTCGTTATACACCCACTCTCGTCACTCCTTGCTGTCCCCACGTTGGCAGCGCGGGAGAGCGAGGCGGCTCGCTATACACTCTCTCTCGTCACTCCTTGCTGTCTCCAGGTTGGCAGCGCGGGAGATATAGGAGGCTCACTATACACACACTCCATTGTTTCTCGTGACTGGTTTCTCCCCCGTTGGCAGCGCCGGGCGGCGACTGAGAGCGGTAGAGCCACGATAAGTTTCTCGCACCCCGACTGCCTCCTCTGTTGCGAGCCCGGGACATTGTTTGTACAAGGTAAACGTAGTAGTATCAAGCTTTACAGTATGTTAATTGTTTTTTTCTGCTGTATACAAGAGGTATAATGTTTGCCGCCACATTTGCGTATCCGTGGAGATAAAAAAATGGAATTCTTTATCGAATTCCGTACTTTTTTTAAAACCACCCTTCGGATATGCATCTGTTTAGCGTTTTTGTTTGTCCACAAGCCACACATGTTCCTATTTGGACTTATAAAAAGACCGTGTTGTTGTGTTGTTACTAGTGCGTGATTGAATTTGTGTGTTTTGTTTAATGTCTTCTCTATGTATTTGTGTGTGTGACGCTGCTGTGTGTTAGTTAGTTAATAAGGAGTGTGAGAGGTGTTCCCGCTCTTACATATCGGGAGGGTTAGTAGTAGTAACTGAATCGATTTCTATGTTCTATTTGTTGAATTGATTTAAATATATATATCTTTTTGTGTGTGTGTGTGTGTGTGTGTGTGTGTGTGTGTGTGTGAGGCGCTGTGTTAGTTAAGGCGTGTGAGAGGTGTTCCCGGTGTGTAAGACCGGGAGAGTGAGGGTTGGGGTCGACGTGAGGATGGAGTTGAACAATGTTGCAATATTATCGGTTATTACGGAAGTGTCAGACGTCGGTTAGAAAAATGAAAACAACCATCGTGTAGGTGATAGAATGGTGCATATGATGAGCTACAATTGACAGCTTTATTTCTTTATCTATTAGAATATAATCGAGGTAGAATGAAATAGCGCATAAAGAAATGTTTTGACATGTTGTGCTTCACCACTTCGTAACTCGGTTATATTAGCTTACATTGAATTTCCAATTATTGCTTCGAGTAGTGGAAGGCTTGCTGATGGCTACGGTATGTAACACATGGTGGTGGAAAAAATAATGAGTGGTTTAAATGGTCGTTAAATTCGAATCCTTGAAAACCCGCCTTGGACGGTTTTCTTGTAGATTTGACAGTATTTTTTTATCTGCCTTTTTAACCAACTACAATATTTTATATCAGTTGTTATGGTACATCATACTGATCGTCAATGAGTGCAGATTATGAACCTGGATTTGAAAATACAATACGAGCTTAATAAATGTGAGAAACAGCGAGTTGAAGGAGAACATTTGAAAAAATTCTTTATGCGCTATTTTTTTTTCCTTCAATTATTTTGTAGCAAATGTCGTTTTAATGTTATTTTTTTTATTTCATCATGTGCATCATTGTATGACGAAGACGATGGTATACTCAGTTTTTCTTAGTGATATCTGGTAGTCTGGTAATATTTGGTAAGACTACAACATTTCTAATCACGGCCAGATTGTGAGTCTCTTAGCGACAAGGCTCGCCTCTCCCGCAGTTTTCTTCCGTCAAGGTGGTAACTAGCCGTTAAGCAATGTATGGAGATACCATCTCGCACTATAACTGCGGGAGAGGCTCTGAGTGAACAAGGTTACCTACCTCTAGCAACTGTAACGGATAGTAAGTCCTTCCCGTACTAAACTTGGAGGAGACGGCGCGGGACAATGTTTCACCGCCTGCTGCATTGAGACTGCGGGAGAGCTCTGAGTGAACAAGGTTACCTACCTCTAGCAACTGTAACGGATAGTAAGTCCTTGCCGTACTAAACTTGGAGGAGGCGGCGCGGGACAATGTTTCACCGCCTGCTGCATTGAGACTGCGGGAGAGGCTCTGAGTGAACAAGGTTACCTAACCTCTAGCAACTGTAACGGATAGTAAGTCCTTACCGTACTAAACTTGGAGGAGGCGGCGCGGGACAATGTTTCACCGCCTGCTGCATTGAGACTGCGGGAGAGCTCTGAGTGAACAAGGTTACCTACCTCTAGCAACTGTAACGGATAGTAAGTCCTTCCCGTACTAAACTTGGAGGAGGCGGCGCCGGACAATGTTTCACCGCCTGCTGCATTGAGACTGCGGGAGAGCTCTGAGTGAACAAGGTTACCTACCTCTAGCAACTGTAACGGATAGTAAGTCCTTGCCGTACTAAACTTGGAAGGAGGCGGCGCGGGACAATGTTTCACCGCCTGCTGCATTGAGACTGCGGGAGAGGCTCTGAGTGAACAAGGTTACCTAACCTCTAGCAACTGTAACGGATAGTAAGTCCTTGCCGTACTAAACTTGGAGGAGGCGGCGCGGGACAATGTTTCACCGCCTGCTGCATTGAGACTGCGGGAGAGCTCTGATTGAACAAGGTTACCTACCTCTAGCAACTGTAACGGATAGTAAGTCCTTGCCGTACTAAACTTGGAGGAGGCGGCGCCGGACAATGTTTCACCGCCTGCTGCATTGAGACTGCGGGAGAGGCTCTGAGTGAACAAGGTTACTTACCTCTAGCAACTGTAACGGATAGTAAGTCCTTGCCGTACTAAACTTGGAGGAGGCGGCGCGGGACAATGTTTCACCGCCTGCTGCATTGAGACTGCGGGAGAGGCTCTGAGTGAACAAGGTTACCTAACCTCTAGCAACTGTAACGGATAGTAAGTCCTTACCGTACTAAACTTGGAGGAGGCGGCGCGGGACAATGTTTCACCGCCTGCTGCATTGAGACTGCGGGAGAGCTCTGAGTGAACAAGGTTACCTACCTCTAGCAACTGTAACGGATAGTAAGTCCTTCCCGTACTAAACTTGGAGGAGGCGGCGCGGGACAATGTTTCACCGCCTGCTGCATTGAGACTGCGGGAGAGCTCTGAGTGAACAAGGTTACCTACCTCTAGCAACTGTAACGGATAGTAAGTCCTTCCCGTACTAAAATTGGAGGAGGCGGCGCGACGCGAGACAAACACAGAGAGAGAAAGAGACAGAGACAGAGACAGA
The DNA here is from genome assembly GCA_036785275.1 of Cancer borealis. NCBI lineage: Eukaryota > Metazoa > Arthropoda > Malacostraca > Decapoda > Cancridae > Cancer > Cancer borealis. The sequence continues at coordinate 9,939 of JAXIVD010003274.1, forward strand.
CACAGTGAGAGAAAGAGACAGAAAGAAAGAGAAAGAAACAGACACAGAGAGAGAAAGAGACAGAGACAGACACAGTGAGAGAAAGAGACAGAAAGAAAGAGAAAGAAACAGACACAGAGAGAGAAAGAGACAGAGAGAGAAAGAGACAGAGACAGAGAAAGAGACAGACACAGTGAGAGAAAGAGACAGAAAGAAAGAGAAAGAGACAGACACAGTGAGAGAAAGAGACAGAAAGAAAGAGAAAGAGACAGACACAGAGAGAGAAAGAGACAGAGAGAGAAAGAGACAGAGAAAGAAAGAGACAGAGAAAGAGACAGACACAGTGAGAGAAAGAGACAGAAAGAAAGAGAAAGAGACAGACACAGAGAGAGAAAGAGACAGAGAGAGAAAGAGACAGAGAGAGAAAGAGAAAGAGACAGAGAGAGAGAAAGAGACAGACACAGAGAGAGAAAGAGACAGAGACAGACACAGAGAGAGAAAGAGACAGAGAGAGAAAGAGAAAGAGAAAGAGACAGAGAGAGAGAAAGAGAAAGAGACAGAGAGAGAAAGAGACAGAGATAGACACAGAGAGAGAAAGAGACAGGGAGAGAAAGAGACAGAGATAGACACAGAGAGAGACAGAGATAGACACAGAGAGAGAAAGAGACAGACACAGAGAGAGAAAGAGACAGAGAAAGAGAGAGAGACAGGGAGAGAAAGAGACAGAGATAGACACAGAGAGAGAAAGAGACAGGGAGAGAAAGAGACAGAGATAGACACAGAGAGAGAAAGAGACAGGGAGAGAAAGAGACAGAGAGAGAAAGAGACAGGGAGAGAAAGAGACAGAGATAGACACAGAGAGAGAAAGAGACAGGGAGAGAAAGAGACAGGGAGAGAAAGAGACAGAGATAGACACAGAGAGAGAAAGAGACAGACACAGAGAGAGAAAGAGACAGAGAAAGAGAGAGAGAAAGAGACAGAGACAGGGAGAGAAAGAGAGAGAGAAAGAGACAGAGATAGACACAGAGAGAGAGAGAAAGAGACAGAGACAGACACAGAGAGAGAAAGAGAAAGAAAGAGACAGAGATAGACACAGAGAGAGAAAGAGACAGAGACAGACACAGAGAGAGAAAGAGACAGAGAAAGAAAGAGACAGAGACAGGGAGAGAAAGAGACAGAGAAAGAGACAGAGAGAGAGAAAGAGACAGAGAGAGAAAGAGAAAGAGACAGAGAGAGAGAGAGAAAGAGACAGAGAAAGAGACAGAGACAGACACAGAGAAAGAGACAGAGACAGACACAGAGAGAGAAAGAGACAGACACAGAGAGAGAAAGAGACAGACACTTTCCTAGCCTGTCTCACCACATATCCGTAATGAACCTAGACTATCTCACCGGGCCAGGTGAAACTACCTAAAACAAGCAACTATGTGCTGGAGCCCACGAGTGAAAATTATTAATGCTACCATGTATTTGTGTTAGTATTTAAGATAGAACGTTGATATTCTTAGTGCAAATAGAGTAGGCTGCGAGCTTGTAAATGCTACAAACAGATTTTCTTAATGAGCCTTAGTTTGGAAATTTTTTATTGCGTACTTGTAGAAGAAAAGTAATGTATTCCCTTAGCGGGTGGGATGTGTTTAGTGGCGTAAAATATATATGGTGAAATGTAATTATATTTTTTTTCTTCAAATTTAAATATCTCGAGAAGTAAAGCCCAAGAAGATTTTCTTTTAATACCAGTAGAAAGGCCTTGTAATGATTTACCGTCAGTATACGTGGAGGATTTCTATAGTCTCAAGACTGTCTGACGTGTTAGTTTTGCGACTTGAGGTTACTTTTGTGATACTTTTCGATGATACGTTTAAGTTCGACACTTGTTTTTGAGTGCAACTGCACAAGACTCTGACGTGTTATTTTTCGATGATACGTTCAAGTTCGACAGTTACTTTTGTGTACAACTGCACACAAGACCGTCTTGAGGTTACTTTCGGATGTTACGTTGCGTGACGAAACCTCTATATTCTTTTTACGGTGCAGTCTTAGCGAATGACAGTGAGGATGCTGTTCTATAGATAAGGGTGTGTAGTAATGTAAATATGGGTTTGCCGGGAGGATTTCGCCATCGGGATGCGTGACAAAATCTTTTTAGCCTTGTTAGGGAGGCAGAAGTGCAAGCGGTTCGTAGCGAGAGTACTGCTGCTGTTCTGTTGATTTGAGTGTGGAAAGATATAAATAAATAAATCTTGGTTTTTGGTGTCACCTCTGAAACTAAGTTAATCCAAATATATTTTACAAGGATATTACGTACTGAACACCAATATCATATTCATTACGCTTTTAATGTGGAAACGAGAATTGAACCTAATGCTATAAGTGGGAAATTGTAGTCTTCGTTTTCGCTGCTACTTTGAGAGAATGGATCCAAGTATGTCCTCAAGATTTATATACGGTATGATGTTTGCTATTTAAGTGACTAATAGCTACCCCCGCCGATTACCCGCGCTTGTAGAGTCATAGCTACCCCCGCCGTTTACCGGCGCTTGGTCTGGTGCAATCGTCTATAGTTGTAAAGTATATCAGAAA
>JAXIVD010003274.1:17500-27500 GCA_036785275.1 Cancer borealis
GTCACCGACCTTTTGCACGCCGCGAGAGGAAGTATTGGCGTGGATGCGCCCCTCTGCTACACGACCGTCGCAGGGCAGCCAGGACACCGGAGGTTTCCCCCTTCGCCGGCACTAAAAGTGCACGACGTTGGGGTACCAGTCCGCCCGGGCCTTAGACGTCCCCAGCAACGGGTCGCGGCGACCTACATCACGAGGGGAAATACGCCCGCCGGCGCCGGCTTGAACGTGGGCACGCCCAAGAGTTCCTGGGTCGCATAAGCGAATCCCAACGTCCAGCCGGCTTTGGCCGACGAGCTGAATCCCCTCGGTTCGACCTTCGAGGTCCCACCCGTTTGGCTCTTAACGGTTTCACGTACTCTTGAACTCTCTCTTCAAAGTTCTTTTCAACTTTCCCTCACGGTACTTGTTCGCTATCGGTCTCGTGGTCATATTTAGCCTTAGATGGAGTTTACCACCTGCTTAGGGCTGCATTTTCAAGCAACCCGACTCTACGGAGAGGCCCTTTCCGACAATCTCTCGTGTACCCTCGCGGGCGCCGCCACACGGGCCTGTCACCCTCCATGGGTAGTGGCCGCTTTCAAGCATAACTTAGGCGGTGAGAGACTGCGTGCCGGACCCTCCGAAACGCAACACCCCTGGCGCCGGGTCACGACGCCAGGTTATGCGCTGGGCTTTTCCCAGTTCAGTCGCCCTTACTAAGGGAATCCCTGTTGGTTTCTTTTCCTCCGCTTATTAATATGCTTAAATTTGGCGGGTACTCTACCCTAACACGAGGTCGACATTGGAGCAGTAGCGACTACTATAAAGTAGTCACTGGCTTCCAGTTTTGGTTTGTGTGCGCCCGTTCCCATTAAGGTTTGATAAGGATGGGTGCTGCAGCTAACGAACCGAGGTGTAAGTAGTATAAACCGACCCGGTCGCCTTCAAGACGCCCATACGCGACTTTAGCATGCAACAGAGCCTCTGTCCTTCCTTGGAGGGAAACGAGGCAACAGGCATGGACGGCGACAAACAAAACAGCGCGTAAGCGTTGTATGTCTGTACATGGTCCTTGCCACCAAGTCCACAGATATATGACTTTGGCTTGGCAGCACATCTTTAGGGAACGCCAATTTGACTCTCGTCAAAGAGGCGAACCTCCCCAAGGCGGTCAATGCCACGCACGCAGTAGAGAGAGAGAGAGAGAGTAGAGACAAAGCTGCTACTACTACTACTACTACTACTACTCTGCCGGTGGTAACAAAGCCGATGTATTGGATTTGATATCCGACCCTCGTGTAGGAGTGACGGCAGCACATGAGAGTGCCGCCGCCGCAATGTGCGTTCGACTTGTCGATGTATCTGGTATTCTTGCGATTCACATACCGACACGCAGCTTGCTGCGGTCTTCATCGACCCACGAGCCGAGTGATCCACCGTTAAGAGTTGTGATTTTTGTCATTACGTCAGTCTCAATTGCCGACTTTCAAGACTTCCGCCATCTCTGCCTCGGGAGACGATAGTGGGAAGACGTAGTATACTGGGTTTAAATAGATAGTCACAGGTTTGTGAGAAGTACCTCGTTACCAGCCGGTGACACCTCCCGACGACGTTAAGTGACCGCTATCATTCGGAAACTTTGCCCGATAAAAGTCGGCCAACCTAGCGTACGTCGGTTGGTTGGAGTACCGGTGGTGTGAGTAATGGTCTACCTCTGTCCACAATGGACAGAAGAGAAGAGTGTGGGTTGAGCTGCGGCACTGTTTGCCTGTTCTCAGGCCGGGCCGCCAAAAATTGATGCATCGGTCAATTTTTTTTTTTTTGGTCGGTACCCGGCCACCCGAATTTTTTGGTTTTTGTTGCTGCAAGCAAACACGTTAATGATCCTTCCGCAGGTTCACCTACGGAAACCTTGTTACGACTTTTACTTCCTCTAAATGATCAAGTTTGGACATCTTTCCGTCAGCTCGAGGCGCCGAGAGACCCAACGGCGAACCGAGGGCCCGGCATCCAAGAGCGCCAGTCCGAAGGCCTCACTAAATCATTCAATCGGTAGTAGCGACGGGCGGTGTGTACAAAGGGCAGGGACGTAATCAACGCAAGCTCATGACTTGCGCTTACTGGGAATTCCTCGTTCATGGGAGACAATTGCAAACCCCAATCCCTATCATGAAAGGATTTCAACGGGTTACCCGCTCCTCTCGGAGGGGGAGGACACGTTGATCCCTTCAGTGTAGCGCGCGTGCGGCCCAGAACATCTAAGGGCATCACAGACCTGTTATTGCTCAATCTCGTGCGGCTAGAATTGCCGCTTATCCCTCTAAGAAGAAGCTGCGAACTGGACACCAATTGCTGGAGATCCGTCGACTAGTTAGTAGGCCAGAGTCTCGTTCGTTATCGGAATTAACCAGACAAATCGCTCCACCAACTAAGAACGGCCATGCACCACCACCCACCGAATCGAGAAAGAGCTCTCAATCTGTCAATCCTTCCGGTGTCTGGGCCTGGTGAGGTTCCCCGTGTTGAGTCAAATTAAGCCGCAGGCTCCACTCCTGGTGGTGCCCTTCCGTCAATTCCTTTAAGTTTCAGCTTTGCAACCATACTTCCCCCGGAACCCAAAGACTTTGGTTTCCCGGAAGCTGCCCGCCGGGTCATGGGAATAACGCCGGCGGATCGCTGGTCAGCATCGTTTATGGTTAGAACTAGGGCGGTATCTGATCGCCTTCGAACCTCTAACTTTCGTTCTTGATTAATGAAAACATCCTTGGCAAATGCTTTCGCAGTAGTTCGTCTTGCGACGGTCCAAGAATTTCACCTCTAGCGTCGCAATACGAATGCCCCCGCCTGTTCCTATTAGTCATTACCTCGGGTTCAGAAAACCGACAAAATAGAACCGAGGTCCTATTCCATTATTCCATGCATAGGCATTCAGGCCGTCAGTGTAGCCTGCTTTGAGCACTCTAATTTTTTCAAAGTAAACTCTGCCGGCCACGCGGGACACTCGATGAAGAGCACCCCGTGCGAGCCAGCGGGCTGTTGTGGCTGTTCGGAGCGTGACAGTATGCACCGGGCGGTGAACCGTCAGTCCAGAACTGAAATCCAACTACGAGCTTTTTAACCGCAACAACTTTAATATACGCTATTGGAGCTGGAATTACCGCGGCTGCTGGCACCAGACTTGCCCTCCAATAGATCCTCGTTAAAGGATTTAAAGTGTACTCATTCCGATTGCGAGGCCTCGGATGAGTCTCGCATCGTTATTTTTCGTCACTACCTCCCCGTGCCGGGAGTGGGTAATTTGCGTGCCTGCTGCCTTCCTTAGATGTGGTAGCCGTTTCTCAGGCTCCCTCTCCGGAATCGAACCCTGATTCCCCGTTACCCGTTATAGCCATTGTAGGCGTATAACCTACAATCGAAAGCTGATAAGGCAGACACTTGAAAGAGGCGGCGCCGGTGCGGAGACCGTGCGCTCAGCGACAAGTTATTCAGATTCAACACGGTGGGGTGACGGACCGAAGTCCGACCGGTTTTGAACTAATAAAAGCGCTCTTCCCTTGCGGTCAGAGACGTGGTGCATGTATTAGCTCTAGAATTACCACAGTTATCCAAGTAAGTGTGGGTACAGATCCAATGAATCATAGCTGATTTAATGAGCCATTCGCGGTTTCGCCTTAAATCGGCTTGTACTTAGACATGCATGGCTTAATCTTTGAGACAAGCATATGACTACTGGCAGGATCAACCAGGTAGCTATGTTACATCAAAACTTTTTGATTGTAATGTTTAGTAATAGCGCTAAGCGTCCATTGGCAGCATTGGCCCGCGACGCCGCGTCCCTTCTCTTTAAGGGGGAAATGGAAATAACCTTCGTTACACCATTCAAGTGTGTCCCTTCTCTCTAAGGGGGGAATGGAAATAACGTACGTTACACCATTCTAGCGTCCCTTCTCTCTAAGGGTGATATGGAAATAACGTACGTTACACCATTCAAGCGTCCCTTCTCTCTAAGGGGGGAATGGAAATAACGTACGTTACACCATCCAAGTTTGTGGTAGTAGTTGTAAGCTGCTGGGAAACGTTTATAACCCGTCTTTGCTCACGAAAAGAAACAAAAGTGTGCTTCGTTCCAACTGACCGTTCGTTAGAAGCTGCGTCAGTGTAGAGAGGTTAAAGTGATGATTCTTTAACCTACGGGATGAGTTATCGCACGGGTAGTGGAGTAACCATCACAAAGTAAGAGGGGTCGCTGCATTGAAGGCTCCCCGCTTTAGCTAACACCATATCATCATGTGCGCCGCCACGAGGAGCCACAGCTAATGCCGTGGAGCTTCTCTTCCAAAAGGAGAGGGGGTGTTGCATGAGACAGTCGTAAAAGTCTGCACGCAGAATATGTGGGTGGTTCATATGTATACGTATATATATAGAAATATATATAAGTTGTGCGTGGCCTTTGCTCTCTCTAGCAGTGTTTTACGCCACCACGTTAACACGCTCGATGTGCCAATGGTCGTCACCAGTGCATCTCAATCACTAACCGCCACCCTTAGTATATAGCCTCGGTACCTTCTTAGTAATAGGTAGAGAGAACCAAGTGGTTAGGACTGATGTCTGACGCACGTATGCAGCATTCAGCGTGAGGGACGGCACTGAGGTTGATCCAGCAACCTCGCCTCCCTACTATATTTTTCAGGTCGAACTCGTGTTAGTCTTCCCTGGGGGTAGCGGCTACCTTTACCGCGCCCAAGCTTGGTGCAGCATGAAAGAGAGCGGGGCGAGTTGGCCCCGCGCTCCACATTGGAAATTTTAAGCCACTTTGGGCCCCGCTCGGCCCGTTCTCGTGTCCAAAACCAGCCCCGCTCCGCCGGCAACTCCCCGCGCTGGTAGCGCGGGAGACCGATTCTCCTCACTGGCAACTCCATCCCGCGCTCACCCATCGCCTACCGAGCATGTCCCGTCTTCCTAGCCCGGGAGAAACATTTTCTCCACTCTCTCTCGTCACTCCTTGCTGTCTCCACGTTGGCCAGCGCGGGAGAGCGGGGCGGCTCGCTATATATTCCCTCTCGTCACTCCTTGCTGTCCCCACGTTGGCAGCGCGGGAGAGCGGGACGGCTCGCTATACACTCTCTCTCGTCACTCCTTGCCATCTCCACGTTGGCAGCGCGGGAGAGCGGGACGGCTCGCTATACCCTCTCTCTCGTCACTCCTTGCTGTCTCCACGTTGGCAGCGCGGGAGAGCGGGGCGGCTCACTATACACTCTCTCTCGTCACTCCTTGCCATCTCCACGTTGGCAGCGCGGGAGAGCGGGACGGCTCACTATACACTCTCTCTCGTCACTCCTTGCCATCTCCACGTTGGCAGCGCGGGAGAGCGGGACGGCTCGCTATACCCTCTCTCTCGTCACTCCTTGCTGTCTCCACGTTGGCAGCGCGGGAGAGCGGGACGGCTCGCTATACACTCTCTCTCGTCACTCCTTGCCGTCTCCACGTTGGCAGCGCGGGAGAGCGGGACGGCTCACTATACACTCTCTCTCGTCACTCCTTGCCGTCTCCACGTTGGCAGCGCGGGAGAGCGGGACGGCTCACTATACACTCTCTCTCGTCACTCCTTGCCATCTCCACGTTGGCAGCGCGGGAGAGCGGGACGGCTCACTATACACTCTCTCTCGTCACTCCTTGCCATCTCCACGTTGGCAGCGCGGGAGAGCGGGACGGCTCGCTATACCCTCTCTCTCGTCACTCCTTGCTGTCTCCACGTTGGCAGCGCGGGAGAGCGGGGCGGCTCACTATACACTCTCTCTCGTCACTCCTTGCTGTCTCCACGTTGGCAGCGCGGGAGAGCGAGGCGGCTCGTTATACACCCACTCTCGTCACTCCTTGCTGTCCCCACGTTGGCAGCGCGGGAGAGCGAGGCGGCTCGCTATACACTCTCTCTCGTCACTCCTTGCTGTCTCCAGGTTGGCAGCGCGGGAGATATAGGAGGCTCACTATACACACACTCCATTGTTTCTCGTGACTGGTTTCTCCCCCGTTGGCAGCGCCGGGCGGCGACTGAGAGCGGTAGAGCCACGATAAGTTTCTCGCACCCCGACTGCCTCCTCTGTTGCGAGCCCGGGACATTGTTTGTACAAGGTAAACGTAGTAGTATCAAGCTTTACAGTATGTTAATTGTTTTTTTCTGCTGTATACAAGAGGTATAATGTTTGCCGCCACATTTGCGTATCCGTGGAGATAAAAAAATGGAATTCTTTATCGAATTCCGTACTTTTTTTAAAACCACCCTTCGGATATGCATCTGTTTAGCGTTTTTGTTTGTCCACAAGCCACACATGTTCCTATTTGGACTTATAAAAAGACCGTGTTGTTGTGTTGTTACTAGTGCGTGATTGAATTTGTGTGTTTTGTTTAATGTCTTCTCTATGTATTTGTGTGTGTGACGCTGCTGTGTGTTAGTTAGTTAATAAGGCGTGTGAGAGGTGTTCCCGCTCTTACATATCGGGAGGGTTAGTAGTAGTAACTGAATCGATTTCTATGTTCTATTTGTTGAATTGATTTAAATATATATATCTTTTTGTGTGTGTGTGTGTGTGTGTGTGTGTGTGTGTGTGTGTGAGGCGCTGTGTTAGTTAAGGCGTGTGAGAGGTGTTCCCGGTGTGTAAGACCGGGAGAGTGAGGGTTGGGGTCGACGTGAGGATGGAGTTGAACAATGTTGCAATATTATCGGTTATTACGGAAGTGTCAGACGTCGGTTAGAAAAATGAAAACAACCATCGTGTAGGTGATAGAATGGTGCATATGATGAGCTACAATTGACAGCTTTATTTCTTTATCTATTAGAATATAATCGAGGTAGAATGAAATAGCGCATAAAGAAATGTTTTGACATGTTGTGCTTCACCACTTCGTAACTCGGTTATATTAGCTTACATTGAATTTCCAATTATTGCTTCGAGTAGTGGAAGGCTTGCTGATGGCTACGGTATGTAACACATGGTGGTGGAAAAAATAATGAGTGGTTTAAATGGTCGTTAAATTCGAATCCTTGAAAACCCGCCTTGGACGGTTTTCTTGTAGATTTGACAGTATTTTTTTATCTGCCTTTTTAACCAACTACAATATTTTATATCAGTTGTTATGGTACATCATACTGATCGTCAATGAGTGCAGATTATGAACCTGGATTTGAAAATACAATACGAGCTTAATAAATGTGAGAAACAGCGAGTTGAAGGAGAACATTTGAAAAAATTCTTTATGCGCTATTTTTTTTTCCTTCAATTATTTTGTAGCAAATGTCGTTTTAATGTTATTTTTTTTATTTCATCATGTGCATCATTGTATGACGAAGACGATGGTATACTCAGTTTTTCTTAGTGATATCTGGTAGTCTGGTAATATTTGGTAAGACTACAACATTTCTAATCACGGCCAGATTGTGAGTCTCTTAGCGACAAGGCTCGCCTCTCCCGCAGTTTTCTTCCGTCAAGGTGGTAACTAGCCGTTAAGCAATGTATGGAGATACCATCTCGCACTATAACTGCGGGAGAGGCTCTGAGTGAACAAGGTTACCTACCTCTAGCAACTGTAACGGATAGTAAGTCCTTCCCGTACTAAACTTGGAGGAGACGGCGCGGGACAATGTTTCACCGCCTGCTGCATTGAGACTGCGGGAGAGCTCTGAGTGAACAAGGTTACCTACCTCTAGCAACTGTAACGGATAGTAAGTCCTTGCCGTACTAAACTTGGAGGAGGCGGCGCGGGACAATGTTTCACCGCCTGCTGCATTGAGACTGCGGGAGAGGCTCTGAGTGAACAAGGTTACCTAACCTCTAGCAACTGTAACGGATAGTAAGTCCTTACCGTACTAAACTTGGAGGAGGCGGCGCGGGACAATGTTTCACCGCCTGCTGCATTGAGACTGCGGGAGAGCTCTGAGTGAACAAGGTTACCTACCTCTAGCAACTGTAACGGATAGTAAGTCCTTCCCGTACTAAACTTGGAGGAGGCGGCGCCGGACAATGTTTCACCGCCTGCTGCATTGAGACTGCGGGAGAGCTCTGAGTGAACAAGGTTACCTACCTCTAGCAACTGTAACGGATAGTAAGTCCTTGCCGTACTAAACTTGGAAGGAGGCGGCGCGGGACAATGTTTCACCGCCTGCTGCATTGAGACTGCGGGAGAGGCTCTGAGTGAACAAGGTTACCTAACCTCTAGCAACTGTAACGGATAGTAAGTCCTTGCCGTACTAAACTTGGAGGAGGCGGCGCGGGACAATGTTTCACCGCCTGCTGCATTGAGACTGCGGGAGAGCTCTGATTGAACAAGGTTACCTACCTCTAGCAACTGTAACGGATAGTAAGTCCTTGCCGTACTAAACTTGGAGGAGGCGGCGCCGGACAATGTTTCACCGCCTGCTGCATTGAGACTGCGGGAGAGGCTCTGAGTGAACAAGGTTACTTACCTCTAGCAACTGTAACGGATAGTAAGTCCTTGCCGTACTAAACTTGGAGGAGGCGGCGCGGGACAATGTTTCACCGCCTGCTGCATTGAGACTGCGGGAGAGGCTCTGAGTGAACAAGGTTACCTAACCTCTAGCAACTGTAACGGATAGTAAGTCCTTACCGTACTAAACTTGGAGGAGGCGGCGCGGGACAATGTTTCACCGCCTGCTGCATTGAGACTGCGGGAGAGCTCTGAGTGAACAAGGTTACCTACCTCTAGCAACTGTAACGGATAGTAAGTCCTTCCCGTACTAAACTTGGAGGAGGCGGCGCGGGACAATGTTTCACCGCCTGCTGCATTGAGACTGCGGGAGAGCTCTGAGTGAACAAGGTTACCTACCTCTAGCAACTGTAACGGATAGTAAGTCCTTCCCGTACTAAAATTGGAGGAGGCGGCGCGACGCGAGACAAACACAGAGAGAGAAAGAGACAGAGACAGAGACAGACACAGTGAGAGAAAGAGACAGAAAGAAAGAGAAAGAAACAGACACAGAGAGAGAAAGAGACAGAGACAGACACAGTGAGAGAAAGAGACAGAAAGAAAGAGAAAGAAACAGACACAGAGAGAGAAAGAGACAGAGAGAGAAAGAGACAGAGACAGAGAAAGAGACAGACACAGTGAGAGAAAGAGACAGAAAGAAAGAGAAAGAGACAGACACAGTGAGAGAAAGAGACAGAAAGAAAGAGAAAGAGACAGACACAGAGAGAGAAAGAGACAGAGAGAGAAAGAGACAGAGAAAGAAAGAGACAGAGAAAGAGACAGACACAGTGAGAGAAAGAGACAGAAAGAAAGAGAAAGAGACAGACACAGAGAGAGAAAGAGACAGAGAGAGAAAGAGACAGAGAGAGAAAGAGAAAGAGACAGAGAGAGAGAAAGAGACAGACACAGAGAGAGAAAGAGACAGAGACAGACACAGAGAGAGAAAGAGACAGAGAGAGAAAGAGAAAGAGAAAGAGACAGAGAGAGAGAAAGAGAAAGAGACAGAGAGAGAAAGAGACAGAGATAGACACAGAGAGAGAAAGAGACAGGGAGAGAAAGAGACAGAGATAGACACAGAGAGAGACAGAGATAGACACAGAGAGAGAAAGAGACAGACACAGAGAGAGAAAGAGACAGAGAAAGAGAGAGAGACAGGGAGAGAAAGAGACAGAGATAGACACAGAGAGAGAAAGAGACAGGGAGAGAAAGAGACAGAGATAGACACAGAGAGAGAAAGAGACAGGGAGAGAAAGAGACAGAGAGAGAAAGAGACAGGGAGAGAAAGAGACAGAGATAGACACAGAGAGAGAAAGAGACAGGGAGAGAAAGAGACAGGGAGAGAAAGAGACAGAGATAGACACAGAGAGAGAAAGAGACAGACACAGAGAGAGAAAGAGACAGAGAAAGAGAGAGAGAAAGAGACAGAGACAGGGAGAGAAAGAGAGAGAGAAAGAGACAGAGATAGACACAGAGAGAGAGAGAAAGAGACAGAGACAGACACAGAGAGAGAAAGAGAAAGAAAGAGACAGAGATAGACACAGAG
>JAXIVD010003274.1:37500-45000 GCA_036785275.1 Cancer borealis
AATAAAAGCGCTCTTCCCTTGCGGTCAGAGACGTGGTGCATGTATTAGCTCTAGAATTACCACAGTTATCCAAGTAAGTGTGGGTACAGATCCAATGAATCATAGCTGATTTAATGAGCCATTCGCGGTTTCGCCTTAAATCGGCTTGTACTTAGACATGCATGGCTTAATCTTTGAGACAAGCATATGACTACTGGCAGGATCAACCAGGTAGCTATGTTACATCAAAACTTTTTGATTGTAATGTTTAGTAATAGCGCTAAGCGTCCATTGGCAGCATTGGCCCGCGACGCCGCGTCCCTTCTCTTTAAGGGGGAAATGGAAATAACCTTCGTTACACCATTCAAGTGTGTCCCTTCTCTCTAAGGGGGGAATGGAAATAACGTACGTTACACCATTCTAGCGTCCCTTCTCTCTAAGGGTGATATGGAAATAACGTACGTTACACCATTCAAGCGTCCCTTCTCTCTAAGGGGGGAATGGAAATAACGTACGTTACACCATCCAAGTTTGTGGTAGTAGTTGTAAGCTGCTGGGAAACGTTTATAACCCGTCTTTGCTCACGAAAAGAAACAAAAGTGTGCTTCGTTCCAACTGACCGTTCGTTAGAAGCTGCGTCAGTGTAGAGAGGTTAAAGTGATGATTCTTTAACCTACGGGATGAGTTATCGCACGGGTAGTGGAGTAACCATCACAAAGTAAGAGGGGTCGCTGCATTGAAGGCTCCCCGCTTTAGCTAACACCATATCATCATGTGCGCCGCCACGAGGAGCCACAGCTAATGCCGTGGAGCTTCTCTTCCAAAAGGAGAGGGGGTGTTGCATGAGACAGTCGTAAAAGTCTGCACGCAGAATATGTGGGTGGTTCATATGTATACGTATATATATAGAAATATATATAAGTTGTGCGTGGCCTTTGCTCTCTCTAGCAGTGTTTTACGCCACCACGTTAACACGCTCGATGTGCCAATGGTCGTCACCAGTGCATCTCAATCACTAACCGCCACCCTTAGTATATAGCCTCGGTACCTTCTTAGTAATAGGTAGAGAGAACCAAGTGGTTAGGACTGATGTCTGACGCACGTATGCAGCATTCAGCGTGAGGGACGGCACTGAGGTTGATCCAGCAACCTCGCCTCCCTACTATATTTTTCAGGTCGAACTCGTGTTAGTCTTCCCTGGGGGTAGCGGCTACCTTTACCGCGCCCAAGCTTGGTGCAGCATGAAAGAGAGCGGGGCGAGTTGGCCCCGCGCTCCACATTGGAAATTTTAAGCCACTTTGGGCCCCGCTCGGCCCGTTCTCGTGTCCAAAACCAGCCCCGCTCCGCCGGCAACTCCCCGCGCTGGTAGCGCGGGAGACCGATTCTCCTCACTGGCAACTCCATCCCGCGCTCACCCATCGCCTACCGAGCATGTCCCGTCTTCCTAGCCCGGGAGAAACATTTTCTCCACTCTCTCTCGTCACTCCTTGCTGTCTCCACGTTGGCCAGCGCGGGAGAGCGGGGCGGCTCGCTATATATTCCCTCTCGTCACTCCTTGCTGTCCCCACGTTGGCAGCGCGGGAGAGCGGGACGGCTCGCTATACACTCTCTCTCGTCACTCCTTGCCATCTCCACGTTGGCAGCGCGGGAGAGCGGGACGGCTCGCTATACCCTCTCTCTCGTCACTCCTTGCTGTCTCCACGTTGGCAGCGCGGGAGAGCGGGGCGGCTCACTATACACTCTCTCTCGTCACTCCTTGCCATCTCCACGTTGGCAGCGCGGGAGAGCGGGACGGCTCACTATACACTCTCTCTCGTCACTCCTTGCCATCTCCACGTTGGCAGCGCGGGAGAGCGGGACGGCTCGCTATACCCTCTCTCTCGTCACTCCTTGCTGTCTCCACGTTGGCAGCGCGGGAGAGCGGGACGGCTCGCTATACACTCTCTCTCGTCACTCCTTGCCGTCTCCACGTTGGCAGCGCGGGAGAGCGGGACGGCTCACTATACACTCTCTCTCGTCACTCCTTGCCGTCTCCACGTTGGCAGCGCGGGAGAGCGGGACGGCTCACTATACACTCTCTCTCGTCACTCCTTGCCATCTCCACGTTGGCAGCGCGGGAGAGCGGGACGGCTCACTATACACTCTCTCTCGTCACTCCTTGCCATCTCCACGTTGGCAGCGCGGGAGAGCGGGACGGCTCGCTATACCCTCTCTCTCGTCACTCCTTGCTGTCTCCACGTTGGCAGCGCGGGAGAGCGGGGCGGCTCACTATACACTCTCTCTCGTCACTCCTTGCTGTCTCCACGTTGGCAGCGCGGGAGAGCGAGGCGGCTCGTTATACACCCACTCTCGTCACTCCTTGCTGTCCCCACGTTGGCAGCGCGGGAGAGCGAGGCGGCTCGCTATACACTCTCTCTCGTCACTCCTTGCTGTCTCCAGGTTGGCAGCGCGGGAGATATAGGAGGCTCACTATACACACACTCCATTGTTTCTCGTGACTGGTTTCTCCCCCGTTGGCAGCGCCGGGCGGCGACTGAGAGCGGTAGAGCCACGATAAGTTTCTCGCACCCCGACTGCCTCCTCTGTTGCGAGCCCGGGACATTGTTTGTACAAGGTAAACGTAGTAGTATCAAGCTTTACAGTATGTTAATTGTTTTTTTCTGCTGTATACAAGAGGTATAATGTTTGCCGCCACATTTGCGTATCCGTGGAGATAAAAAAATGGAATTCTTTATCGAATTCCGTACTTTTTTTAAAACCACCCTTCGGATATGCATCTGTTTAGCGTTTTTGTTTGTCCACAAGCCACACATGTTCCTATTTGGACTTATAAAAAGACCGTGTTGTTGTGTTGTTACTAGTGCGTGATTGAATTTGTGTGTTTTGTTTAATGTCTTCTCTATGTATTTGTGTGTGTGACGCTGCTGTGTGTTAGTTAGTTAATAAGGCGTGTGAGAGGTGTTCCCGCTCTTACATATCGGGAGGGTTAGTAGTAGTAACTGAATCGATTTCTATGTTCTATTTGTTGAATTGATTTAAATATATATATCTTTTTGTGTGTGTGTGTGTGTGTGTGTGTGTGTGTGTGTGTGTGAGGCGCTGTGTTAGTTAAGGCGTGTGAGAGGTGTTCCCGGTGTGTAAGACCGGGAGAGTGAGGGTTGGGGTCGACGTGAGGATGGAGTTGAACAATGTTGCAATATTATCGGTTATTACGGAAGTGTCAGACGTCGGTTAGAAAAATGAAAACAACCATCGTGTAGGTGATAGAATGGTGCATATGATGAGCTACAATTGACAGCTTTATTTCTTTATCTATTAGAATATAATCGAGGTAGAATGAAATAGCGCATAAAGAAATGTTTTGACATGTTGTGCTTCACCACTTCGTAACTCGGTTATATTAGCTTACATTGAATTTCCAATTATTGCTTCGAGTAGTGGAAGGCTTGCTGATGGCTACGGTATGTAACACATGGTGGTGGAAAAAATAATGAGTGGTTTAAATGGTCGTTAAATTCGAATCCTTGAAAACCCGCCTTGGACGGTTTTCTTGTAGATTTGACAGTATTTTTTTATCTGCCTTTTTAACCAACTACAATATTTTATATCAGTTGTTATGGTACATCATACTGATCGTCAATGAGTGCAGATTATGAACCTGGATTTGAAAATACAATACGAGCTTAATAAATGTGAGAAACAGCGAGTTGAAGGAGAACATTTGAAAAAATTCTTTATGCGCTATTTTTTTTTCCTTCAATTATTTTGTAGCAAATGTCGTTTTAATGTTATTTTTTTTATTTCATCATGTGCATCATTGTATGACGAAGACGATGGTATACTCAGTTTTTCTTAGTGATATCTGGTAGTCTGGTAATATTTGGTAAGACTACAACATTTCTAATCACGGCCAGATTGTGAGTCTCTTAGCGACAAGGCTCGCCTCTCCCGCAGTTTTCTTCCGTCAAGGTGGTAACTAGCCGTTAAGCAATGTATGGAGATACCATCTCGCACTATAACTGCGGGAGAGGCTCTGAGTGAACAAGGTTACCTACCTCTAGCAACTGTAACGGATAGTAAGTCCTTCCCGTACTAAACTTGGAGGAGACGGCGCGGGACAATGTTTCACCGCCTGCTGCATTGAGACTGCGGGAGAGCTCTGAGTGAACAAGGTTACCTACCTCTAGCAACTGTAACGGATAGTAAGTCCTTGCCGTACTAAACTTGGAGGAGGCGGCGCGGGACAATGTTTCACCGCCTGCTGCATTGAGACTGCGGGAGAGGCTCTGAGTGAACAAGGTTACCTAACCTCTAGCAACTGTAACGGATAGTAAGTCCTTACCGTACTAAACTTGGAGGAGGCGGCGCGGGACAATGTTTCACCGCCTGCTGCATTGAGACTGCGGGAGAGCTCTGAGTGAACAAGGTTACCTACCTCTAGCAACTGTAACGGATAGTAAGTCCTTCCCGTACTAAACTTGGAGGAGGCGGCGCCGGACAATGTTTCACCGCCTGCTGCATTGAGACTGCGGGAGAGCTCTGAGTGAACAAGGTTACCTACCTCTAGCAACTGTAACGGATAGTAAGTCCTTGCCGTACTAAACTTGGAAGGAGGCGGCGCGGGACAATGTTTCACCGCCTGCTGCATTGAGACTGCGGGAGAGGCTCTGAGTGAACAAGGTTACCTAACCTCTAGCAACTGTAACGGATAGTAAGTCCTTGCCGTACTAAACTTGGAGGAGGCGGCGCGGGACAATGTTTCACCGCCTGCTGCATTGAGACTGCGGGAGAGCTCTGATTGAACAAGGTTACCTACCTCTAGCAACTGTAACGGATAGTAAGTCCTTGCCGTACTAAACTTGGAGGAGGCGGCGCCGGACAATGTTTCACCGCCTGCTGCATTGAGACTGCGGGAGAGGCTCTGAGTGAACAAGGTTACTTACCTCTAGCAACTGTAACGGATAGTAAGTCCTTGCCGTACTAAACTTGGAGGAGGCGGCGCGGGACAATGTTTCACCGCCTGCTGCATTGAGACTGCGGGAGAGGCTCTGAGTGAACAAGGTTACCTAACCTCTAGCAACTGTAACGGATAGTAAGTCCTTACCGTACTAAACTTGGAGGAGGCGGCGCGGGACAATGTTTCACCGCCTGCTGCATTGAGACTGCGGGAGAGCTCTGAGTGAACAAGGTTACCTACCTCTAGCAACTGTAACGGATAGTAAGTCCTTCCCGTACTAAACTTGGAGGAGGCGGCGCGGGACAATGTTTCACCGCCTGCTGCATTGAGACTGCGGGAGAGCTCTGAGTGAACAAGGTTACCTACCTCTAGCAACTGTAACGGATAGTAAGTCCTTCCCGTACTAAAATTGGAGGAGGCGGCGCGACGCGAGACAAACACAGAGAGAGAAAGAGACAGAGACAGAGACAGACACAGTGAGAGAAAGAGACAGAAAGAAAGAGAAAGAAACAGACACAGAGAGAGAAAGAGACAGAGACAGACACAGTGAGAGAAAGAGACAGAAAGAAAGAGAAAGAAACAGACACAGAGAGAGAAAGAGACAGAGAGAGAAAGAGACAGAGACAGAGAAAGAGACAGACACAGTGAGAGAAAGAGACAGAAAGAAAGAGAAAGAGACAGACACAGTGAGAGAAAGAGACAGAAAGAAAGAGAAAGAGACAGACACAGAGAGAGAAAGAGACAGAGAGAGAAAGAGACAGAGAAAGAAAGAGACAGAGAAAGAGACAGACACAGTGAGAGAAAGAGACAGAAAGAAAGAGAAAGAGACAGACACAGAGAGAGAAAGAGACAGAGAGAGAAAGAGACAGAGAGAGAAAGAGAAAGAGACAGAGAGAGAGAAAGAGACAGACACAGAGAGAGAAAGAGACAGAGACAGACACAGAGAGAGAAAGAGACAGAGAGAGAAAGAGAAAGAGAAAGAGACAGAGAGAGAGAAAGAGAAAGAGACAGAGAGAGAAAGAGACAGAGATAGACACAGAGAGAGAAAGAGACAGGGAGAGAAAGAGACAGAGATAGACACAGAGAGAGACAGAGATAGACACAGAGAGAGAAAGAGACAGACACAGAGAGAGAAAGAGACAGAGAAAGAGAGAGAGACAGGGAGAGAAAGAGACAGAGATAGACACAGAGAGAGAAAGAGACAGGGAGAGAAAGAGACAGAGATAGACACAGAGAGAGAAAGAGACAGGGAGAGAAAGAGACAGAGAGAGAAAGAGACAGGGAGAGAAAGAGACAGAGATAGACACAGAGAGAGAAAGAGACAGGGAGAGAAAGAGACAGGGAGAGAAAGAGACAGAGATAGACACAGAGAGAGAAAGAGACAGACACAGAGAGAGAAAGAGACAGAGAAAGAGAGAGAGAAAGAGACAGAGACAGGGAGAGAAAGAGAGAGAGAAAGAGACAGAGATAGACACAGAGAGAGAGAGAAAGAGACAGAGACAGACACAGAGAGAGAAAGAGAAAGAAAGAGACAGAGATAGACACAGAGAGAGAAAGAGACAGAGACAGACACAGAGAGAGAAAGAGACAGAGAAAGAAAGAGACAGAGACAGGGAGAGAAAGAGACAGAGAAAGAGACAGAGAGAGAGAGAAAGAGACAGAGAGAGAAAGAGAAAGAGACAGAGAGAGAGAGAGAAAGAGACAGAGAAAGAGACAGAGACAGACACAGAGAAAGAGACAGAGACAGACACAGAGAGAGAAAGAGACAGACACAGAGAGAGAAAGAGACAGACACTTTCCTAGCCTGTCTCACCACATATCCGTAATGAACCTAGACTATCTCACCGGGCCAGGTGAAACTACCTAAAACAAGCAACTATGTGCTGGAGCCCACGAGTGAAAATTATTAATGCTACCATGTATTTGTGTTAGTATTTAAGATAGAACGTTGATATTCTTAGTGCAAATAGAGTAGGCTGCGAGCTTGTAAATGCTACAAACAGATTTTCTTAATGAGCCTTAGTTTGGAAATTTTTTATTGCGTACTTGTAGAAGAAAAGTAATGTATTCCCTTAGCGGGTGGGATGTGTTTAGTGGCGTAAAATATATATGGTGAAATGTAATTATATTTTTTTTCTTCAAATTTAAATATCTCGAGAAGTAAAGCCCAAGAAGATTTCTTTTAATACCAGTAGAAAGGCCTTGTAATGATTTACCGTCAGTATACGTGGAGGATTTCTATAGTCTCAAGACTGTCTGACGTGTTAGTTTTGCGACTTGAGGTTACTTTTGTGATACTTTTCGATGATACGTTTAAGTTCGACACTTGTTTTTGAGTGCAACTGCACAAGACTCTGACGTGTTATTTTTCGATGATACGTTCAAGTTCGACAGTTACTTTTGTGTACAACTGCACACAAGACCGTCTTGAGGTTACTTTCGGATGTTACGTTGCGTGACGAAACCTCTATATTCTTTTTACGGTGCAGTCTTAGCGAATGACAGTGAGGATGCTGTTCTATAGATAAGGGTGTGTAGTAATGTAAATATGGGTTTGCCGGGAG
>JAXIVD010003275.1:0-7500 GCA_036785275.1 Cancer borealis
CTACTACTACTACTACTACTACTACTACTACTACTACTATTACTGCTACTATTACTACTACTACTACACTACTATTACTACTACTACTACTACTCTACTACTACTACTACTCTACTACTCTACTACTACTACTACTACTACTACTACTACTACTACACTACTACTATTACTACTACTACTACTATTACTTACTACTACTACTACTACTACTACTACTACTACTACTACTACTACTACTACTACTACTACTACTACTACTACTACTACTACTACTACTACTACTACTACTACTACTACTATTACTTTTACTACTACTACTTCTACTACTACTACTACTACTACTACCACTACCACTACTATTACTACTACTACTATTACTACTATTACTACTACTACTACTACTACTAATACTGCTAGTACTACTATCTACTACTACAAAAACTATTACTAACTACTACTACTACTACTACTACTACTACTACTACTACTACTACTACTACTATTACTTCTACTATTACTACTACTACTACTACTACTACTACTACTACTAGTACTACTACTATTACTACTACTACTACTACTACTACTACTATTACTTCTACTATTACTACTACTACTACTACTACTACTACTATTACTACTACTATTACTACTACTACTACTACTACTACTACTACTATGGACTACAGGGAGAGGTAGTCAGGGGAGGAGGAAGGATTGGTCACACAAGTGCCTCAGCATCACACCCAATGCTGAACAACGTCGTTAAACTGTTCCTTTCTGGAGAGGGTGGAGAGGAGGGATCAGGGATGGCAGAGGAAGAAGGGTGAGGGAGGAGGGATTGGGGAGGAAGGATGTAGGAGGCGGGTGAGAGAGGGTTGAGGTAGTATGGATGATAGGGCGTATGGGAAGAGGGAGGGGGGGGTCGAGGATAGAGGGTGAGTGGTAGAGGAGTAGGAGAAGGGTGAGGGAGGGAAGGAGGAGTTAAGGTAGGTAAAGCAGGAAAAGTCTCTTCCTCGTCCTCCTCGCCGAGGAGTCGTGCTTCTCTTCGTGTCCGTAAGGATGGACAACATGTCTTGCACATCCTGCCACACCTTGCTCAGGGGAGACCGATCCTCGGGCAACTCCTGCGTGCACGCCTCCACCAGGGGCCAGAGCAGCTCGTACAGCCGTTGGTATTTCAATGTAAACACACACGTCCCTCAGCATCACCCCAATGCTGAACACGTCGCTGGACGGCTGCAATGGCTCACCTTTCTTCAGTTCCGGGGACCTGAAGACGAATTGCTTCTGCTTCTTGAGGCAACGAGGCAAGTCAAACATCTCAAAGTAGAAGCTGTCATCGACCAGGGTGGCGAGCCCGAAGTCAATCACGTGCACACAAGGGTTGGAAGGATTGCCCGTCACCGTGATATTGTCACTCTTGATGTCATTGTGCAGATACCCTTTGGCATGCACCTCATCCAGGCTCTTGGCCGCCACCGCCACGATCCTCAGGAACGTGCCCATGGGGCACCCCCCGTTGAGGATGCGGTACAGGGGCACGCCGGCGTAGTCTATGACTGCACTAGCCGGCTCGGTGTTGAGGGCGTGCAAGCGTGGTGCACCACCCGCCCCATCCGTCTCCAGGGTCACGTGCGCCTCCCACAGGAACTCGGTGAGGTCCCCGCCATTCTTGATGGCCTTGCGGATGGCGTCACGTCCCTCAAAGGTGACAAGATCAACGGTGCCGAAGGAGCCTTCCCCGAGGTGTCGTGTGACAGGAAGGTCATTCATCTCCTTCTCAGACATCACAGTGGTGTCAGTTAACACAACCACCTTTAAAACTTCAAGGAAAGCCTTGTCCTGATCTACCTCCTCAATCTCCTCCTTCGACGTGGCGGCCAAAGTCGGTCCGCTGCCATTCATTGCATCCAATTTGATGCGTTTGTTCCTATGGTCATGGTCGTGGTCATACGTATGCCGGGTCATCAACGAGTTATCCGTCCGAATCCGAGGCTCTTTTATATTTGTAGGAGCGATTGTTATCCACCAGTGGCTTGCTAGGCCTGCTGGCTTCCGCGAGACTGCTAATTAGTACCGCCTGAAGCTCACTCCCCTAAGGTAACAGGATTGTAGCCACCAATCCCAAGTAAAACCATCAGTAGGAACAAGCTGCCGCACCTCGTCAAGGTTGTACACAGTCTTTTGACCAAGTGGGTGGCTACCTTTGGGCCGCGGCAGATATATATCAATTATTATGTAGATAGATACATAGATACAAGGGTCTCTGCTTGCAGCAGGTATCGCGTTGCATGCGCACGTCAAGACTCAGAGAGTCTGATGCTTGTATTGCATACTTCAAAAACGGAAATACTTTTAATAATAAAGTAGCCAGCGAATACATACATGAGCTAGCTAATACATACTTAGGTGAGAAAATACATACATTACCATGAAAATGCATGCATTAGCTAGATGGGCAAGCGAATACATACGTTGGCAACCGAATACATACATGGGCAAGCGAAAAAATACATGAGGAAACGAATACATACATGGACGAGAGAATACGTACATAGGAAAGCGAATACATACATGGCCGGTCGATTGAATACATGGGTGAGCAAATACATACGTGGAAGAGGGAATACATACATAGGCGAACGAATACATACATGGGCAAACGAATACTTTCATGGCCGAGCGAATACATACATGGGCCAGCGAATACATACATAAACAAGCCGATACATACTTAAGCGAGCGAAAAAATACATGCGAAAGTAAATACATACATGAACGACCGAATACGTACATACGAAAGCGAATACATACATGAGTGGTCGATCAAGTACATGGGTGAGCGAATACATACATGGGCAAGCGAATACATACAAGGGCGGCGATTACATACGTGGGCAAGCGAATACATACATGGGTAAGCGAAAAAATGCATGGGGAAGCGAATACATACATGGGCGAGCGCGTACGTACATAGGAAAACGAATACATACAGAGAGGCGGACAGAGAGAGAGAGAGACGTACAGAGAGAGATAGAGAGAGAGAGAGAGAGAGAGAGAGAGAGAGAGAGAGAGAGAGAGAGAGAGAGAGAGAGAGAGAGAGAGAGAGAGAGATTGATATTGATATTGATATTTTTATTGTCCACAGTTAGATTTACAGCGATATAAATATTAAATGCAAAATCGTGAACATATAGGTCCGATGAGCCTAAACTCCTATACGGAGCACATATTAAAATAATATAATAATAATAATGGATACATCATGGCTTACAGTACGTGTGTTATATTCAACTTTAATGAATATATTATATTCAAATTATGATATATAATTACGTAATGTAAGAAAACCCTAACAAATACATACAAGAAATGTATAAAAAAATACAAAATAAACGAAATTACAAAGTTCATAGATATAGAAACAAAAATACAAAATCCCAAACAATCCTAAGAGCCAAAGTATATAAAATACTACATTTTTATTCCATATAATCTTCCTCCAACAAGCTTTTCAATCTCATTTTGAAGTTGTTCCTTGAAGTGCTGTTTCTAATATCATGTGGGAGGTCATTCCAAAAACTGGTTCCTCTGTAAGTAGCACTTTTCTGTGCGTGGGATGTCCTGCATAGTGGAACTCTCAAGTTACCTGGCCTTCGTGATGGAACATATTGAGGAACATACTGGAATCCATAGTTACTTGAGAAAATATTAATAGCATTATATACAAATATACTTGTCTGAAGCCTGATAATATCTCGTAGTTTGAGTAACCTTAAATTTTGAAATATTGGGGTTGTATGGGCAAAGCCACTACTATAAGTCATTATCCTAACAAGTTTCTTTTCCTTTATAAAGAAACTATCTAAGTCAGTTTCGTAGCAACCCCCCCCAAATAGCTGCTCCATAGAGAAGATATGGATAAATTAATGAAAAATAAATAAGTCTCAGTGAATCTATAGTCAAAAAATCCCTTACTTTAAATATTACACCAGTTAGCTTAGAGACCTTGAGTTTAACATCACTTATATGAGATTTAAAATTTACTTGACTGTCAATAATCACACCCAAAAATTTAATTTCGTTGACTTTCTTAAGGGATATATTGTCCATAATGATATCAATATCATGAATAAGCCTGATGTGGGGCGTAGTAATCATATAATGGGTTTTATTATGATTGAGAATTAATTTATTGCTCTTAATCCAGTTTGAAAGTTTCACTAGTTCTGTATTTACAGTGTCCTGAATATTTAATATGTCTCTACCTTGAAAAATTACATTTGTATCATCAGCAAACAGAATAAACTTACATTTGTCACTACAATAAACAATGTCATTTATAAACAATAAAAAAAAGAGTGGACCTAAGACAGATCCTTGCGGCACACCATGTTCTACGTTCCTATAAGAGGATGAAACGTTGTTATACAGAGAGAGAGAGAGAGAGAGAGAGAGAGAGAGAGAGAGAGAGAGAGAGAGAGAGAGAGAGAGAGAGAGAGAGAGAGAGAGAGAGAGAGAGAGAGAGAGAGAGAGAGAGAGAGAGAGCCTGAAAATACAAATGTTTTGGAATCACTGATAAAAGGAAGAAAGTTAAATTAAACAACAACAAAATTATTACAAAAAAATTCAGGACAATCAATTTTTTTTACAGCACTGTAATTACTATAAGATTACAGTAGCTAGATTACAACTTTGCGTGCTTTTGCAACTGCAAATTCTTCAGTTAGTTTTTTTAAGTCAATTTTATGAAGCAAATCACTTTCAATGCAGAGAAGTGCCAGTATACCAAGACGTTGTTGACCCATCGTTGATCGTTCAACATCTTTGTAGATGCGAAAAAGAGCATTCCCTTGAGCAGTTCGTAGCCATTTGAGATAAATAAATTCGGAGTGCTAGTTCCGTGTTCGGAAATATATGATGAACTGCAGTAGTGTGCAGCATTTGAAACATCACCTGGAGACATCCTCTTGGTGCTATTTCATCGGGTCTCTGCTCTTTATACTAACATATGAATCGACGAAATTCTGTTGGAAAATGGGAAAACAAGTCCTTCGAATACACACCAACAGTGTTGAAATCCCAACATGGATATTTTCATCAGACATAGAGTCATACTCCGTCAAAACACCAATCCTCTGCAGCACCATGGAATATGCCTCAATGCATTTTCGTAGTGCACTCTTCAGTTGATTGATGATGACATAAAAAGTGTTGACTTTAAACTCTTGCTGGCCCGACATCCCTTCCACAGCAACTGTGGTATCTCTCCATCACTGACATGCTTCTTAAGCTATATTATTCTTGTTTTTCAAGATTCGCTGCATGCCAGTGTAATTACCAGACACATTGCTGCCATTACCATATGTCTGATCACGGCAATTTTCTAAGTTGACGTCCTGATCTAACAAATATTGAAGCAGATATCAGCAAGACTCTGCCTAGCGTGACTGGAGATATTGATGAACGTCACAAAACGCTCCACAGGTTGGTGATCCATTATATGGACATAGCGAAGACAGGTGGTTAGGTGGTCTGTGTGGGTAATATCTGGAGTGGAGTCCACTGAAACTGAGAAGTATCGTGACATTGTAGTCTCATCTTTGATGAGACTCACCATAGCAATTAATTTTTCGCAGATTGTTTTTGACAAATATGAAGTGTGACCACGTCCGTGATTGGCATGATTAACGATGTGCTGCCACAAAAAATGGATTAAATTGCCCAATCAGCTCCAACACAGAATATGAAAAGCCTTCAAGGATAAAAACGTACATTAAGAAGGATGCCATTTATTTACATAAAAATAAAGGAAAGGATTTTTGTCATCACCTGATAATTATAGAAAAAAATTACTTTATATTTTTGTGGCCTGGATTTTTGGCTGGCCCTAAGGCAAGCGCCTTATTTGCCTAATTACTAATCTGGCCGGTGGAGGCTTAATAAAGGTCAACCTTCGTCTGTTGGTGGCTCAGGTTTTTTTATTTTATTTTTTTATATTGACGCCTCTAATTTCTCATGAGTTCCCTGATGATGAGTGCGAGATAGGCTTAACTGTTACATGTCTCAAAGCATATAAACATTGCAGGTTCCGTTTAAAGAACAGTATGGCAGCAATTAGGGGTAATCTTTGACCACTCGGCGGTAATAGCAAAGATGGAAAAGTGGCCAATAAATATCAGGGGGATCGAACCCAAGACCCTAAGTTGTCATGCCCGCAACGCTGACCACTGCGCTTCCGCAGTGTGTGAGAGAGACGGAGAGATAGATAATAATTACTATAACACTGAAATGCATACCTGAAAGTCCCACAGTTCTACTCTTCACCTAAACACTAAATACACTTAAATAACATGAATACTGTCCTTCTGCGGATACGGATGCACACTTCTTGGACATGATTAAGGCTTTACTTGTATAAAAAAAAAACTGATTATGTTACGTTGTATAACCAAAGCTTTTTCGTCCTTAAAGACATTATTAGTTAATGAAAAAAATTACCTGTACCTATCTTCATCTGACTCTCATCTTATTATCTTTTGAAAGAAGTGGATTCGTATGACGAAAATTATTACTTTCTTAGTTAATATTGAAAGGCCCTTGAATCCAACCAACTGGCTTTTCACGGAGGCGATAATAACTCTAATACAAAGATGACCATAAACTCTGCTGACCTTCTCCCTGTTACGTCAACATTACGACGAAGATGCAAACAGTAATATATCCATCCTTCCACGAAAATAATGTCCCCTACCCCACAGAGAAAGGAAGAGAGAGAGAGAGAGAGAGAGAGAGAGAGAGAGAGAGAGAGAGAGAGAGAGAGAGAGAGAGAGAGAGAGAGAGAGAGAGAGAGAGAGAGAGAGAGAGAGAGAGAGAGAGAGAGAGTTTTCATAGGTACACAAGACAGTTACTCCCTCAACACACCTCAATACTAAGACTTGATTGTCATCACCTACCTTCTCCTCCTCTCATAAACATATAAAATAAAATAAATGAAGGGAAAGCAGTAGCCCCGAACCCTGTAGCCCCGCAGCCCCAAGACCCCGCAACCCCGCCCAGCAACCCTCCAGCCCTACAGCCAAGCAATCCCAAAGCCCCAAAGCACTGCAGCCATGCAGCCCCAAGGTCCCGCAGTCCCGCTGAACTTCAACTCCGCAGATCTGAAGCAAACCAGCCGCGCAGTCCTGCAGCCTCACAGTCCCCCTTTCCCGAGACCCAACAGCCTCGAAGCCCAGCTGAACTGCAGCTTCGAAGCCCCGAAGCACCGCATCCCTGCAACCCAGCTGCACCGCAGTCTCGCAACCGCGAGGTCCCGAGGCCCTGTAACCCCGTTTCTCCGCAGTCCCGTAGCCCCACAGGACTGCAGCTCCGAAGCCCTGCAATCTCGCAGCCCGGCAGCCCTACGGCCCGGCAGCCGCGAAACCCCGCAACCAAACAGCCCTGCTGCTCCGCAATCCCGCAGTCCTGCAACCCCGTTGTCCCGCGGCCCCGCAGCTG